>VZQC01006589.1:2508533-2553082 GCA_009823505.1 Rhizomys pruinosus
GGAGTTCTCCTTGGAATTGGAGTTTCAGGACGGTTCTCGGCCGCCATGTGGGTGCTGGGGGATCGACCTTCTGCCAAGAGCAGTCGGTGCTCCTAACCGCAGGCCATCTCTCCAAGCCCATTGTTGTTGAACCCATCCCTGCATCTCTTGGTATGAATCCAAACTTGGTCATGATCCTATGAATTCTTTAGTATTCCCATTTCCTTTTTGTTTTTAGTATTTCCATTACTTTTTGAGCTCTCAATCTCTTCTTGGGCCCTTATTCATTGGGTTGGCTTCCTTTTCAGTGTTTTCTACTTCCTTTCGGAGTTTTTTTCTCCCTCTAGTTCTTTCTGGAGTTTGTCAATCTCTTCCTTTAGTTCTTTCCGAAGTTTGTCATTGTATCCCTTAGGTCCTTTTTGAGTTTTTCATTCTCTCTTTTTAGTTCTCTGAATTCTTCTTTATTTCCTTTAATTTCTCTGCATAGGTCTGCAATTATTCTTCTAAGATCTGTTTCTTGGGTCACCTCCAGGTGGATTCCATTGTAGCTATCTCCTACAGGGTTGGTAGAGCTTGGCACGGAATTATCCTGCACCTTTCCCATGTTGTCCCTTTGTCGTGTCCCTGGCATGTGGGTTTCCCTTTTGTGATTAAAATCACAAATGTGTTTTCACTGTGCTGAAGATTGAAGGATTGTTTTATTTTGCTTGCCTCCTTCCAATGCTTTTTTTCTCCCTCCTTGTTTATGGAGTGTTGACTCGTCTAGGTTTCGGTCTTTCACTTTTGTTTATATATTGGATATTGGAAGTCTAAGTCACCCTTCCTTTGCTGTTCTGAGGGTTCTCCAAAAAAATCCACTTGGATACTCTCTCCTCAATTCCAGTTGGGCGGGGGGATATGCCTGACTTAGCCTGCACCCCCAGTACCTGTCTGGAGCAGCGCCTGGCTCTGTGCTCCAGGTGGTCCTAGCAAGCAAGACCAGAACCTGAGCCCCACACACACAACCTCATTATGGCACCAGAGCCAGACCCAGAGCCAGAGCCACTTCCGGCTGCAAGGGGGAAGGGCGACCAGGCCTGGGCAGCCACACCCTGCAAGGGTTTAGGGCCACCAGCCCCTCTGCCACAAACCAGCAAATCAATTGTCCAGCACCCCAAGAGTCAATTTGTTCTAAGTTCTACCTGTCTGGAGCAGCGCCTGGATCTGCGCTCCATGTGGTCCTAGCAAGCAAGGCCAGAACCTGAGCCCCCCACACATGACCTCCTCTAACTTGTATTGCTTCAATATATATACATAAATATACATAATTATATATACATAAATATATACATACATACCTATACATATCACCTGAATTGAAGGATTTCCATTTTTCTTTTTAGGACATGACATGACTATATAGCACTATATAGAAGGGATCGTGGTAGTCTAGGCTAGAGTATCAGTGAACTTGGACTTAAACTTCAGAATACAGAACAAGTTGATGGAGAACAAAGCCGAGTTGAGAACCCTTACAAAGTGGACCTGAGAGCACTGGTTACCTATTGGTAAATGAGGAAAAGTGATCTCAGACTTCCTGTGGATGATGGACAATCTAGGCTGGGGAAGACCAGATGAAGAGCTAAAGAATAAGGTAAGTAGGGGCTGGAAAGATGGCCTAGCGGTTAAGAGCGCCGACCACTCTTACAGAGGACCCGGGTTCGATCCCCAGCACCCACATGGCAGCCGAGAACCGTCTGAAACTCCAATTCCAGGAGAACCCCAGTTTCTGGGGAATCCGACACCCTCTTCTGACCTCCGAGGCATTGCACGACACGGGTGTACAAACTTCATGCAGACAGTACATTCATACACATACGGAAATAAAATAAAATTAATAAAAAAAATTTTTTTTTAAGAATAAGGTAAGTAAAATACCAAAAAAAAAAAAAAAACCCAACAACAACAACAAAAAACAAGCCGGGTGTGATGGTGCATGCCTTTAATCCTAGCACTTGGGAGGAAGAGGCAGGCGGATCTCTGTGAGTTCAAGTCTGGCCTGGTCTACATAGTGAGCTCCAGGCCAGGTAGGACTAAAGGGACACCCTGTCTCAAAAATACAATAAATAAATAAATAAATAAATAAATAAATAAATAAATAAATAATAAGGTAAGTGTAAACTGCAGGCTTTTCCAGTTCTCTCTCCATCATTTGAAGATTTTATTTTAAATTTTTTATTTATTTTTATTCTATGTGCATAAATGCTTTGCCTGCATGCAGGTAAATGAACCCATGTTATACAATGCCCACAGAAGCCAGAGAGGGCATCAGATCACCTGGAACTGGAGTTACAGCCTATTGTTAGCCGCCATGTAGGTGCTGGGACGCAAACCCACATCTTCTGCAAAGGCAGCCAAAGCCTTTAGCCACTGAGCCATTTCTCCAGCCCCATTTGAGATTTTTTTTAAAAAAGATTTATTTCTATGTGTATCTGTGAGTGTCTATGTGTGTATGTGCACCACGTGTTTGCCTGGCACCTACAGAAGAAGGTACTGGATTCTCTGGAACTGTTACGAGCCATCATCTGGGTGCTGGGAACTGAACCTGGGTCGTCTGCAAGAGCAGCAAGCTCTCTTAGCCACTGCGCTATCTCCAGCCCTGTTCACCTGGGATTTCTTCCCTACTTCCCTGCACAATAGTTCTTTGTATATTTTCACTTTCAGCTGAAACTTTAGAACAGACAGCAATGGTGTTTATGTGTCTGTCAGAGGCTGACCCCAAGCTGCCAAAATTCTTTTTACTACATGTACAGAAAGCAAGAAGTAGCTGGGGAAAACTGTCTGAATTATTTTACACATTACTGTGACAAACATATGACCAAAGCAACTTAAGAGAGAGAGGGTTGGGGCTGGAGAGATGGCTCAGTGGTTAAGAGCACCAACTGCTCTTGCAGAGGACCCAGGTTCGATTCCCAGCACCCACATGGCATCTTTAACTCCAGTTCCAGGGGAATCCAACGCCCTCTTCTGACTTCGATGGCATTGCATGACATGGATGCACCAACCTACATGCAGGCAGTACACTCATACACATAAAAAATTTAAAAAGAGAGAGAGGGTTTGTCCTGGCTCACAGTTCCAAGTGGATACTGTCCATCACGGCAGAACCACCATGGCAGAAGCATATGGCTAGCTGGTCACATTGCATCAGCAGTCAGGAAGCAGAAAGAGAGTAAGAACTGAGACCAGGCTACAAAGCTTCAAGGCTGCCTCCAGTGATGAACTTCTTCAAGCAAGCATTCTCTACCTTCTAAAGTCTCTACATAGCACCAGCATCTGGGGATCAAGCACTCAATAAATGAGCCTATGATAGACATTTCACATTCAAATCACAACAGAATTTATCAAGATAATTAAAACCTAATATAACAGAATAAAAAATATTCCATTTTGCTTACTCTTTTTGGAACAACTTAGATGTATGACTAAACCAATGCTTCTCAAATTTTAATCTAAGTAATGCCTATTAATTACTTTGGGGATCTTGTTAAAATGCAGATTTCAAGTCAATAGGGCTACTGTGGGGTCTGAGAGTCATTCCTAGTTTTTCAATGTCAACCTATTGATTAATGAACTATACTTTGAGTTGTAAGGGTATATTTCTGTGTCCAGAATCTCCTAAGGGATCATGTCCAAGTTTTATCTTCAGGTGACTTTTGCTAGACCTTGCTTCCTTCTCTTCCTGGTTCTACTTCTCTTCTTATTTGATTTATCAGGGAATTCCTCTTAATGACTTCCATTGTGATCCTCATAGCATCTATAACTGTAGACTCCAACCTAAAGGCAAAGATCATACATTTAGCTTTGCATATGTTATATTTGAGACATCAAAGAACTACACAGTCATATTTTCCTTCATATGTAGATCCCAGTCTATAATGTACATATGTGAACAAATGCATGTCTGGGTTTGCTATAAGATTTAAAAAAGGGGAACAAGAAATGACCATTTTAATTTTTTAGAATGTTTTTATTTTCTATGCATAAGTGTTTATCTGCATGTATGTAAGTGTACCATACATGTACAATGCCCATGGATGTCAGATCCTATGGAACTAGAGTTACAGACAGCTGTGAGCTGCCACGTGGGTCCTGGGAAATGAACCTGGGTCCTCTGCAAGAAAAGCCAATGCTCTTAGCTGCTGAGCCATCTCTCTGGTCCCAAGAAATGGTCTTTAAAAACAAAACATAACTTTATAGCTTTTTTTCATGGTGGCTATGCGAATTCAACTTTCTGGGCATTGAAGTAACAAGACCCATTTTTTTTTTTTTTTCCTAACGTCTGCTTCTTTTTTTTTTTTTTTAATTTATTTTTTTATTATGGTTTGTGCCATTTATACATCATTTTCAATTCAGATCAGGCATATTTCCTTTCCCTTCCCCCCCACCCCCACCCCATCCCAGATCATGTATTCTGCCATAACTGTCCTGGCATTCTCAGGTTTTTTTTTTTTTCATTTTTTAGCTATAAGTGATAATCCATGAGTATAAGCATCCTTCGTGCAAAACCAATCTATAGACTGTTGTGCCCAAACCCCCACAGTCCCACCATTCAGTGGAGGTTGACAGGTTGTTTGTTCAATCAAGTTGATCAAATGAGTGTCCAGACTACATCGCTGTAGTTTCACCGTTCACCCCAATCGCAGCCTTTACATTCTACCACGCCCCCTCTTCCGCAGATTGTTCCCTAGGCTTAGAAAAGGGGCACAGGTGGATGAGAAGTAAAACTGTCCTCTCTCTCTGGAGCTGTTGACTTGGATTCTGGTCAATTCTGGCTGTTTCCTTTCATGGGCTGACAGTTTGTTCAGGAGTAACCTTTCGATCCTACTAATGAAGCACAAGCAATTAGATATATAGGTATTTAAGCAGCACTAATAGTTATGGTAGGTTACTTTGGCATAGACACATATGTTTGGATGATATGTTAATTCATGAATTATATTTTTACCCCCTGATAAATATAACAGGGTCTTACTGTGGCTTATGACATCTCCTAACCTGTAGAGGATGTAGGCTTGTGGCATCAGCCATGGGTTATTCCTCCAAGGAGAGAGCCAACAGCCAATTAGATTTGGGATATACAGGCACATGGCTGCCTCTGCTGCACAGTATTTCCAGGCAGGTGAAGTGTAGCTGGTGCTGATGGTGGAGTCTTGCTTGACTCAGGGAGACCCGTATTTGCTTTATTGGTTTAGTGGCCTTTGGGAACACTCTCTGGCATTCCAGAGGCCATCTGTACCCTTGCATGTGCGGTCTCAATACATCCCTCCCATGTTAACGTCAGGTCTTCGGCAGCAGGGTCTTATCGCCTCTCCTCCTGCAGGTATCCCAACTTAGGGGCAAGGAGCCCTTACCTTTTGTGGGGCCAACAAGACCCATTTTTATATTCCATAAGAATCCAGCAGATGTTATCCCCTTGGGGCAGTGACTGTGAAAGTTGGTCATTTTTTAAAATTCTGTTAACCATTAGTATAATACGAATTAGACATGACTAGCCACTGAATACATTTTTCTCATTGACCAACCTAGAATAAGTGATTTTTTTTTAAAAAATTTATTTCATAACCTGAAAGTTTTCTCTTTTTTCTTCTGCTTAAAACTATATCAAATAATTCTATTATAGTGTTGTTTAATATGTAAATTATATTACTATATGTAAAATGAGGTATTTTTTAATTTTTATTTATTTTTTATGTGTATGAAGGTACTGTCTGCATGTAGGTTTGTGCACCCGTGTTGTGCAATACCACAGAGGTCAGAAGAGGGTGTCAGATTTCCCTGGAGTTAAAGATGGTTCTTAACTGCCATGTGGGTGCTAGGAACAGAACCCTGGTCCTCTGCAAGAGTAGTCGGTGCTCTTAACCACTGAGCCATCTCTCCATCCCCAATAAAGTATTTTTAAAGAAATACACAGGGAAAAAAAAAACAGAACACAGGTATCAGTGGTACTCACATCTCTACTCTTATCAATGAGCACAGTCTTCAGAATACAGAACATTAAGTGTTTTTGTGTGTCCTCCTCACAATTTGAAAGAGCAAGTTTCTCTTGTTGTACTCTACCTTGAAATCTTTAAAATTGATCATCCATATAGGGTTCATGAAGCAAGTTCCATTGACCAGACTATCCTGCTGTCTGAGCGCCTCTCAAACATTCCTGTGAACACTAATCACATGTAGATCTCGTTAAAGGCTGGTGTGATGGCGCAAGACTTTAATTCCAGCACTCAGGAGGCAGACACAGGCAGACCTCTGTGAGTTCAAGGCCAGCCTGGTCTACAGAGTGAATTCCAGGACAGCTGGGACTACAGGGGCACCCTGTCTCAAAAAAAAAAAAAAAAACCCCAGATCTTGTTAAAATGTCAGTTCTACTCTGGACATCTGGGATGGGACCTAAGATTCTGCCTTCCTTATAAGTAACCTGTTATTAGAGTCAGTCTCCATTGTTTACATGGATTATTTGGAATACTTAGGAGACACACGTCTGGATATGCCAAGGACAGCAATTCTAGAACAGTTTAACTGAAGGAGGAAGATCCACCCTAAATGTGGCCCAGTGCCCAGGCTGAATAGAAGGAATGAGTCCCAGCATTCACCTCTCTCTGCTTCCTGACCTTGAACACAGTGTGGTCAGCCACTTCGTGCTTCCGCCATCCATCCTTGCTGGGATGAACTGTATCCCTCAGTCTATAATCTAGAATAAACCTTTTCTCCATTAAGTTTCTTGTCAAGTATTTGGTCATAGCAATGAGAGAGCAGGAAACAGACCTGGCGACACAGCCACAGTTAGTCTGCCAGCCACATGGACTACACTCTGAGAAGCAAAGATCCCAAGTACATTTCACTTATTCTGTAGTTGATTTTCAGGGAAATCCATGGAGACTGAATGAGAGACTGATACCTATAAAAGAAGCAGTAATTGTAGGAGAGAAATGTAGCATTTTTTTCCCACTTACTAAGTAGACAAACTCTGTAATAGAGCTTATTCAAACAATTTTCTATTTGTAAACTCAATGACTCTAAGAGGTATAAGAAGAAAGAGCTGGGCTGGAGAGATGGCTCAGCAGTTAAGAGCACTGGCTGCTCTTGCAGAGGACCTGGGTTCAATTCCCAGCACCTGCATGGTGCTAACAATCATCTATAACTCCAGTTCCAGGGGAATCTGAAGCTCTCTTCTGACCTCTGCGGGCATTGCACACACGGGTGCAGTTATGCACATGCAGGCAATACACTCATACACATTAAATGAGAAAAAAGAGAGAAGGAGCACTTGATCTTTATTCCAAGGATGCTGGTGAGTGACTCCTGTTCTCTGTGAAGAACCTCACGGTGTGGAAGCGTTAAACTAGATAAGTCCAGAGATTCTGAGTTGTTTTCCTAGTAATCACATCATCCCCTCAGGAAAATAGGGGATTTAGGGGAAATAAAACCAAACATATCTGTATTTGTGGAGTGATAGAAAGGAACCAGAGGGGCTGGAGAGATGGCTCAGTGGTTAAGAGCACCGACTGCTCGGGTTTGATAAAAAAAGGAACCAGAAAAAAAGATTTATGGTAGCAACATATGAAGTAGTCCCCACAAGTTACTGTCATGGGTGGCCACCTACTAAAGTTGTCGGGTAGATTTCAAACTTGTTATAACCCCTCTTCATCCCACTCCTGTGACTCAGCTCTGGGTAGCAAGGGCTGAAAGTATCAGGCTGACTCAAGCACTGAGCTCTCCGTGAAATCAGAGGACACCTCCTCCCACCCTGAGTGAGCTTTGTTTTCTTCCAAATGCTATGAACCCACAGGTTAAAAAGACCTATTATAAAATATGTACAAGACCTTTTGACTTAATCAAACTGAATATTGCTCCAAATCAAATTGATTCCTACTTTCAAAGAAAACTGAGGTTTCTATTAGTAATTAAAGGAGGATGTAGTTTGTTCTTTGTTTTCAGAAATTCCAAGTTAAGATATTAGGAAGGCTTATGGTTATGAACAAAAAGATTTATTTTATTTTTATTTATGTGCATGTATGAGTTTATCTGTACAGCATGTGTTCATGTGCCTGTGGAGTCCAGAAGAGGACATCAAATTTCCTGGAGCTGGAATTACAGGCAGTTGTGAGTCTCCTGACCAGGGTGCTGGGAACCAAACTTGGGTCCTCTGCAAGAGCAATATTCAGTTTTAGCCACTGAGGCATCAATTCTCCAGCTCCATAAATATAGCATCTTAGGCTTTATTTTATGAATAAGAAGGGCCAACTGTGGCTTGAGAGAGAAGTATGGGTCTGTGTGTTTCTGCTACCAAATACTCAGAATATTTCATTGTGTTTTGTGACTATCTCAATATCATGAGTTAAAAGATTATAGAGTTTTAGGATGGAGCAGTAAGCAAGCTGATTATTTAGTGGGAGGATAACATTGTTATCCTATGACCTATACATTTGTTTAGGGCATTGCGAGATTATATTATTTTTATGTTATCCACACATGAGAAGTAATTGTGATATAACTGTAATAAGCCCATTTGGGAAAATCTACGCTTCTATAAAAGACATCCTATTAATACACACTATAAACTCAGGCAGGAGGGGTCTGGATGTGGATTGTGTCAATCATGCCTGTGGACCAAATGTCTAGGTGCTGGGGATGGGAGTCTGACCAGAGAATGAAATATAACACAGAACTTTTAGACATAAAAGAAGTATAATCTTGGGAAGAAAAATTTTGAGGTAGACAGGAACTGTGTCAAGTGGAATGACAAGAATTATGGATCCCAGAATGAAGAAGGTTTCTTTATCAAATAAGTGTGGGAAAGCCTGCATATATTATTTGCTTGTGGAGATGCACAAGGCATGTAGACATACGAAAGGTCCCCAAGAGTTTTGTTTCTTGCTTGTTTAAAGTAGATCCTCACAAGCGATTCTGCTTATCTCATTCCATAAAACTTTTTATTTTAAGCACAAACATATTCCATAGAACTAGTGTTCTGTGGGACGTGCATTTCAAAAAAAAAAAAAGGAAAAGAATTATTAGAGAAGATGCTTTGCATATCTCCAGGGAGGTTTGCATCACAATTGCCACTAGGTTGAGCTGCACATTCAAAAATGTCAAAAAGTCTCATTTTCTCAGGCATCATATTTGACTAAGAAATATATTTTAAGCAATCTGAAAGGTTCATGTTGGAATTAAAGACTATGGAAAGTTAAGTGCCTTGCCTAGGAATCGAGCCATCTGGTTGTCTGACTTGAATTTGTTGTTGCTTTTCTTTTTTTTTTTTTTTAAGATGGAGGTCTTACATATCATAGGCCTCCCACCCACTATGTAGCTGAAGATGACCTTGAAATTCTTATAGTCCTGCCTCTACCTTCTGAGTTCTAGGATGACAGGCATGCATAATCATGCTGTTCATTCATTGCTAGTGAGGGAACCCAGGTCCTTTTACATGCTAAGCAGGCACTCTACCACTTGAGCAACATCCCCAGTCCTTGATGTAGTTAAAAAAAAAAAAAAGTAATCATTACCCAGTAAAGTCATGTTTGTCATTGGAAGTGGAGGAAGGGCAGGCAGGCTGAGGGATATTGCTTTTTCCCCTTCAGCTTCCTTCTTAATAATGTCTATTCTTATTTTGATAAGATTCTAAAGAACATTTTTACCCAGGTCTTGAGATAGAAAGATTATGTGTTTTGCCAGGCATGGTGGTGCATGCCTTTAATCCTAGCACTTGGGAGGCAGAGGCAGGTGGATCTTTGTGAGTTCAAGGCCAGCCTGGTCTACAGAGTGAGTTCCAGGACAGCTGGGGCTACAGGGAGACCCTGTCTGGAAAAAGACAAAGAGAGAGAGAGAGAGAGAGAGAGAGAGAGAGAGAGAGAAAGAGATTATGTGTTTTATAACAAAAAATGGCAAAAAAAAATCAGAATAGTTAAATATCAAAAATTGGTTGGATTCCTGAACAGCGAGGCTAAGAATATCCAGGCGATCTGGGTTCAGGACTTGATTGTACTGGGCAATCTTACTTTGGAGCTTCCCTGGGCTTTCCCTTCACTTTTTCTTTCCTCTCATGTTCTTTATGCTTTTAATACATTTTGGAAATTCTTAACTATAATGGCAGCACATGGGGGTTTCTCTCTCAAGGCTCCCCCTTTTTTGTTTTCCTTTCTTTGGCGTCTGGCTCTCATGCCAGGCTGATGCTAAGCTGTCACTTCGGGCTTCTTAGTCAAATTACGGTGATTAATGCAAACAGCCAACATGAACTTTGAGCTTCTCAGATGCTCCCCAACCCACGTGCTGGCAGAGAGCCATCCTTCTACATCTAAGTGACTCAGACATCTTTCAACACCAAGGAAGCTCTTCCTCAAGCCCAGAGCCCTGTGACTCGTAAGTGACTCAGACACCTTTCAAAACCCAAAGACAGCTTTCTGGTATTTGATATAAATGTGATGGCCAAGTTCCTTTCTGAAGATAATGTTAATGAGGCTATTTGAAAACAAATGGCTTTAGGTGAAAAGGAGCTGTCCTCTAATGCCTCTTCTGATAGACAGAGGCTTCATCTTCCTAGAGGTTTTGAAGCACAATGAAGCCTCTACTGTCCTTCCTTCCTAAAGGCATTTTCTTTAAGTGGGATACATATAAATATTTGCAGCAAGGTTTCACCATAACCTGGAACTTTCTATGTAGACCAAGGTGGCCTTGAACTCACAGAGATCTGAGTGCTTCTGCCTCCTGGGTCCTGGGATTGAAGGATGGAACCATCATCCTTGGCACACACACACACACACACACACACACACACACTGTAACATATATATCATATGTGATCATGTGTTCTATATAAAGAATTCAAGGACCTACAGGTGAAAGAAAACATGCAGTATTTGTCTTTCTGCATTGGATTCCCCTCTCTTAATTCCATACCCTCCCATTGTATCCATCTTCTTTATGGCTGAACAAAACTGTGTTGTGTTTAAAAGAAAAAGGCTAAGCCAGGCGTGGTGGTGCACGCCTTTAATCCTAGCACTTGGGAGGCAGAGGCAGGCAGATCTTTGCGAGTTCAAGGCCAGCCTGGTCTACAGAGTGAGTTCCAGGCCAGCTGGGACTACAGGGAGAAAAGAAAAAGGCTAAAAATTAAAATTGCCATATGACCCGCACAGCAATACCCCTTCTAGGTATATGTCCAAAGCAAACACCCACGGTCACCAAAACACTATTCAAAAAAGCCAGGTTATGGAATAAGCTTAGGTGTTCATCAACAGGTGAGTAGTTAAGTGGGGTTTAGGACAACGAAAGTCCTAATGGCATTCCTGCAGTATCTTTTACAAGTGGTGAACAGTAATGTGTCTGTTGTTTTCTTAATCTGAAGCAGATATTTTGGAGATTAATAAGGTAAATAACTTTGAGAAAAACTTTCCCTAGAAATTTGAGGGGTGTCTATTACATAATAAAGAAGCCCCAGTATGAAATTCTCTGGAGAATGTGACGCTCAACACTCTGACATAACATGAACTTTGAGCTTTTGCCAAAAGGGATTTCCTATAGATTGATATCAAGAAACCAACTGTGACACAAATGTTCCATCAACACAAACTGAATATTTTTTTCTCGAACTGGGGAATACCCTGTGAAATAAGCTTCCATTAATGTGAAACTCTATGATTTGTTAAGATGGTTCAGAAGGGTCAACACACACAAAAATTGATGTAGTTGATTTTGACCAACTGTCTAGTTCTTGAGGTCCATGTCCAAGACCAAACTCAAAGACTTAACACCTTATTCTATGCACACTAGTCACAGCTTGCTGATGCTAGCAGTATCACTTAACACAATCATGAACTTTAGATGACTTCATCCTAGGGAAACGAGACAATAAAACACAGTTTTGGCTTGGGCCAGCGGAAATATCTAACCCGTTGGTTAACGTGGTAGTATGTGGTGAAGAGAGCAGACTGACCTAACATAGGCACCTCATTTGATTCCTACTTAAGTACATTCGGGGGGTGGGGGGTGTTGATGTATCTTTCTTATTTATGGTGAAATTCATTCTTTTGAGTGTGTTTTGACAAATATAGTCACACCAATCATCATCAATGTATAGAACATATTCCTCAAAAGTGTTCCCCAGGCCACCTGCCAATGACTCCTCCCACTCCCAGCCCCAAGCAGCATCAATTTAGTCTTTTTCTCTGTGGACTCATATTGAATGTCATTTTCTAAGTCTTACTTCTTTTTCTTGGTATATTTACTGTGAGTATATCCTTATCTTGCAGGCATCAATGACTCATCTAAAATTTTTATTACATTTATTTATTTACTTATTCATTCATTTTGGAAGGCAGTGGGGAGCATGTGCCATTGCACACATGTGGAGGTCAGCGAACAACTTGTGGGGGTCAGTTCTCTCCTTCTACCATGTGGCTCCTGGGGATCAAACTCAGGTTATCAGGCTTGGCAGCAGGCACCTTTACATGAGGCATCTCACTATCCCTGATTCATTAATTTTTTTTTTTTTTTTTGGTCTTTTTGAGACAGGGTCTCCCTGTAGCTCCAGCTGTCCTGGAACTAGCTTTGTAGATCGGGCTAGCCTTGAACTCACAAAGATCCGCCTGCCTCTGCCTCCCAAGTGCTAGGATTAAAGGCATGTGCCACCACACCTGGCTTCATTAATTTTTTAACCAAATTTTTGTGCTTTCATATGCTACATCTTGATCAGATTTAGACTCCCTCCTCCCACCAGATTTTATGCATTCTGTTATATATGTTAAGGCCTATCGGCCAAGGTTGTGTCCCCAAATGGCCCTCAGTGTGAGTCCCTCCCCTGGAGCCTGGTCAACATGTCTAAACTCGCTCCCTTAAAGACCATCTCTTCCTCACGTAGCAGTGATCAGTTGCCCATAGTTTGTCAGCAAGTTTGGGGCTTCCTACCCATTTCCCCGCTTCTGTGCTGGATTCTTGTGTGGTTTGAGTTTACATGGGTCTTGAACATGCTCTCACCATTGCTGTAAGGTCATATGAGCAAGATCCCAGCTGCCTGGAAAACTCTTGTTTTCCTGTGGTCATCCACCAACCCCGGCTCTTACAGCTTTTCTGACCCCCTTTTCTGCTTTGCTCCCTGAGCCCTAGGTGGCAAAGGTTTAATAACGTGTCCTCTGCAGTCCCTTATTCTCCACATTTTAGCCTATTGTGGTTTTCTGTGTTAATCATCATCTGAAGAAACTTTGCTGGTGAGAGTTGAGAGATACATTAATATTCTCTGCTATGTTCCTGAGCCTTGGGTGTAGAGGTTGCATTGTGGATTTGTGGATATGTCACTTAGGACTGGGCATCTCACAGACACTTATTCTATGCATTTAACCAGTTTTGGAACTCTGAAATCATCCACATATGTTGAAAAAAGAAGCTTCTTAGGTGAATGGTGAGAGGTGTACTGCTCAGGCTAGTCCAGAGCTCTCTGTCGTTTTTATTCATGGAAATCACTCTATTATACAGATAAATTACAATTTATTTACTTATCCACTAGCTGAAAGACATTTACCTTGTTTTTACTTCATTTTGTCTTTTTCAGACAGGGATGCCCTGTAGCCCCATTGGCCCAGAACTCACTATGTACACCAGGTTGGGCTTGAACTCGCAGAATTCCACCTGCCTCGGCTTCCCAAGTGCTGGGATAAAAGACAAATGCACCACCACACCTGGACTTTTGTGTTTTTGAAGTTTTGGATTTTTTTTTAATTATGAAAACACTCTATAAACATTCATGAACATATTTGGGGGGCAGGAGGAGTGGAACTGGTTAATAAAGCAAATAGAAGCCAGATGTGGTGATGGGCACCTGTCGTCCCAGCACTTGTAACATGAAGGCAAGATGAGGAGCTCAGGCCAGCCTCAGCTACATAGACAGTTGAATCCAACTGGGGCTTGGTGAGACCCTGTCTCAAAAAACTAACACCACAGTAGTAACAAAAGCCCAGCAAATGTTTATAACTTTATAAGACCATAATTCATTATTAGGGAAGATATATTGAAACCATGATAAGGTACCACTAACTACTTATTGGATGTTAAACATTATTCATTTGTAATAATGCCATTACCATAAGACTGGAGATATAGCTTACCAGCTAAGAGCAGTAGTTGATCTTGCATAGGCTCTGAGTTTAGTTACCAGCATCCACATTGGGCAGCTCACAATTGCCTGTAATTAGGGGGATTCAATGCCTTCTTCTGGCCTCCACAGGTACATGTATTCACATGTACATATTCACGCACAGGCACATAAAAAAAAATAAAAATAAAATCTTTAAAGGATTATTCTCTATTCAGAGCCAAATATAATACTAAAGTCTTTTTAAGCTGTGCATTTAAGCAAAATATATTCATACAGGAGAGCTCTGATATCAGCAATGGATTATTCTGCCAAGGAGATGTTGGTCAGGGGATCCAAGCCCCCCCCAAAAGGTAAAGGTTTCTTGCCTGTAAACTGGGATACCTGCAAGAAGAGAGGTGATAAGGCCCTGCTATCGAAGACCTGACGCAAGCATGGGAAAGATGTATTGAGATGGCACTTGCAAGTGTACAGTTGGTCTCTGGAATGCCAGAAAGTGTTTCCAAAGGCCACTAAACCAATAAAACAAAAATTGGTCTCCTTGAGTCAAGCAAGACTTCCGTCAGCATCAGCTACACCTCACCTGCCTGGAAATACTGTGCAGCAGAGGCAGCCACATGTCTGTATATCCCAAATCTAATTGGCTATTAGCTCTCTCCTTGGAGGAATAATTCATGGCTGATGCCACAAGCTTACATCCTCTAGTGGTTAGGAGATGTTATAAGCCACAGTAAGATCTTGTCATCTTTTACAGAAAAAATATAATTCATGGATTAGCATACCATCCAAACATCTGTGTCTATATCAAAGTAACCTACCATAATAATTAGTACTGTTTAAATACCTATATATCTAATTTCTTGTGCTTCATTAGTAGGATTGGATATACTGGACATACTGTCAACCCATGAAAGGAAACAGCCAGAACTGATCAGAGTCCAAAACGACATCTCCAGAGAAAGTAGACTGTTTTGCTTCTTGTCCACCTGTGCCCCTTTTCTAAGCCTACGGAACAATCTACGGAAGAGGGGGTATGGTAGAATGTAAGGGCTGCAATTGGGGTGAATGATGAAACTACAGAAACATAGTCTGGACACTTATTTGATCAACATGATTGTACATATAAGCCCCTCCAGCTGGATGGTGGGACCCTTGGGCTGTGTGGGTTTGGGCACAACTTCTTGCAAATTGGTTTTACATGAAGGATGCTTGTACTCATAACTTATTACTTATTCTTAAAAAAAAGAAATAAAAAAATTTTTTAAATCCCATTACCAAATATCTTAAATGCACTTGCAGATCATGTATTTTTTTAGGCTGTGAACTGAACTTGAACTTGATCCATTAGAAAGGAGGGGCTACTCTTGATCTTCTAGATTAGCTTTTATTAAACCCCAGAGATCTAGATCAGTTTTAGTCCGATTCTAGATGGATGTCTTTTCTACTTGGATCTCACTGCCAGCTCTGCCCACTACCTAATAGTAAGAACTAAGCACAGCTTACATTGCCAAAAGCTTCTACACACATTAATCTTGAGGTGTGTATCACTGGGACCCAGGTCATCCTGTCTTTTCTTCTCAGATGGAAAAACATTATCTTGTCTATGTCTTTGCTTATTAACATTGCTCATGAGATTAAAGACTCTACCTCACTTGACGTGAAAGATAAATGAGATGATTGCAATCAGCAGTGTGGCCATTTACCAAGTATTTGGCATAAACCAAGACCGTGTTAATACTTTACTGCTTTATCTCATTTAACACGCATCACACATCTGTGGGGTAGGCACTACTGATAGCTCCTTTTAAATATAAAGAATCTGTAGCTTCAGGGAATGTTCCATTGGTAAACTACTTTGCTTATAAGCATACAAACCTAAATTCAATCCCCAGAACCTACACCCTAGGGATCCTTGGCCATCCAGCCTAGCCTAGTGGCAAGTTCCAGACCACTAAGAGACCTTGTCTTAAAAAGAAGATGGATGGCACCTGAATGTGTCCTCTGGCTTCCACATACAGGTGCATATCCATGCAGGTGTGTGCATGTGCATACACACACACATATGGTAAATCATGTATGGTGGTCACACCTATAATTCCAGCACTTAAGATGGTAAGATGAGATATTCCAATGAATTCTAAGCCAGCCTAGGCTGCATAGTGAATTCTAGGCTGAGCTCTTGAGACCCTGTCTCAAAACAAACAGAAAACAACCAGCAAATAAATAAGAGACTCTTGCATGCAAAGAATTGTAATAGCTGATACAATGTTGCAGATACAAGAACACTCAGGTGTAGAGCCCCAGTGCAGTATCTTTAGTCCTGAAGTATGTTGGTATCCTCCTGAGACTATTTTGCAACTGTTAAACATATAGAATGAGATGTACATAGAATATATATCTTCAGTTAATGAAAGTTGTCTTTGGATTTATTTTATTATTTTTTAAATTATGTCCGGGGGTGTGTGCATGTCAGTGCAGGTATCCACAGAGGCCAGAAGAAGCCATTGGATCCCCTGGAACTGGAGTTACAGGCAGTCGTGAGCTGCCCCACATGGGTGCTAGGCAGTGAACTTGGGTCCTCTTCAAGAGCAATATGTGCTCTCAACCACTGAGCCGTCTCTCATGTTCCAGAAATTTTCTTTGGAAGAGCTGATTTTTGAAGTTTTATTCCTTTGGAGAAACTTTCTTATTTCTAGATTGTAGAACTCTTCTCTCCCCAGTGACAAAAGCCTGTTTAGATGTCACCCATAGAAACAGCAGCTGTGACAGTAAAAGGCAGACGAAAGAAGGGATGGCCCAAATCCTACATCCCTGCCTCCCACTGCAGGGCTGGCAAGCTACATGTGGAGGTCTGTGGCAGAGCCTGGGACCCAGCTGCTAAAAGCACTTTCTTTGGCGTCTCCTACATGGGCGCTCTGCAGTGACCAGTGATTGTGAACGCTTCAGACAGGCCCAGCTGTGGCCAAGCAGCAAACCATCTTGTGTCATTTCTATAAAGAAAACAAGCTGACCATATATTTTGAGCCAAAGATGCTGAAGACATCTCTTTTAAAATGTTTTAAAATGTTTGGAGGTAGAAAGAAAGTATTCAGACAGCAGTGAACAGGTTTTCTTCAATGTTACACATAGTTGCTTTTCTGTGCTTCTTCTGGGAACGTATCAGCACATTTTATAATCATGTGTAAATGATAATGCTATGTGTCAGATTGCTTTTTTTATTTTATTTATTTATTTTTTGTGTGAATGAATGTACTGTCTGCATGTAGGTCCGTGCACCCGTGTCATGCAATGCTGCGGAGGTCAGAAGAGGGTGTCAGATTCCCGTGGAACTGGAATTAAAGATGGTTCTCAGCTGCCATGTGCGTGCTGGGGATCAAACCCGGGTCCTCTGCAAGAGCAGTCAGCACTCTTAACTGCTAGACCATCTCTCCAGCCCCTAGATTGCTTTTAAATACCCTGTAATTCATTTTGCTTATACAATGTCATTTTATCTACGGATGGCAGAGGGAAAGAATGAAACAAGAAAGATCTGACCAAGAGAACTAGTTATACTGGAGCACAAAAGAGGATCAGAAACAGGTCCGGAGTCCTCTTTTTGTTTCGTTTTTGTTTTTTGACACAGGATCTCATGTAGCCCAAGCTGGCTCTTGAACTCCTGATCATCCTGCCTGTGCACTGTGATGACCTGACTTATCAATAGAGCTCATTCCCTGTGTACTATATCATCTCCAAGTCTTCATCCCAAAGAGAGATGCCACACCTCCCTTGTATCTATTCCTGAAGCAAACCCTGCCCTCAATTCCTTGAGAAGTCTAGCCTATTTATCATTCTGTTGGCCGTACCTGCCTCTCTCTACCCTCACCAATGCTACTAACAGCAACTGTTAAACTTTCTGCCTATCTTGCTACAGGTAGAGAACAGAATCTTATTATTTCAGCTCAGCTCCCATTCTCTTTAGAGGTTGGATATATTTCATAGATTCATAGGCAATTCATATTTCTTCCTCTATAAATTGCCTCTTTATCCTTTGTCTGGGGTATGTTTATAAATCTCCTTATTTTCCATCTTTTCATATTAATTTTAAAGTCTTTCTCTTTTTAATTGATTTTTTATTTTATTTTTAATTTATATGAATGAATGTTTTACCTGCATGTATATGTGCTCATGCACGCAATGCCTGGAGAGGCCAGAAGAGGGCGTCAGATCTCCTGGAACTGTAAATGGCCATGAGGGTGCTGGGAACTGAACCTCGGTCCTTTGCAAGAGCAGCCAGTGTTCTTAACTGCTGGGCTATCTCTCTAGATCCTAAAGTACATCTCTTATAGGGTACATTTATGCTTCCTTTAGCTTGAAACCTAATCTGAAAGTGTCTTTTGAGGATGAAATTCCTTCCCTGGCCTCTTACTGTGTGTGTCTATCTGATTTTCCACCTGCCGCTTTCTTCTCTTTCTTTTCTTGTGAGTTTCTCCTCATTCTTATCACTGAACTATCAGAATTTTCTTTGTTTACTTTTCTGTTTGATTATTTGTTTTATTTTTTAACTTTTTTTTTTCTTTTTGTCTGAGACAGGATCTCATGCAGCCCAGGCTAGCCTTAAACTTCCTGTATAGCCAAGGATGGCCTTGAACTTCTGGTCTTTCCACCTCTGCCTTCCAAGTTCTGAGATTACAGGCATACACTACCACACCCAGCCCTCTATTCTGCTTTGTTGTACAACAGGATTTAAAAGCTCTGTCTCCTTCCCATTTATGATTAGCTTATGTTTGGCCATTACTTTAATGCATTTAAAGATTTTTTTTCTATTCATGAGATTAAATCAATATTCATAGCCTATACCTTTCTGACAGATGCTTTTCATACTTCTCTTTCTTCCATTTTCCCTAGAATTGTTTTAGCTCTAGACAACCAGTCCTTCATCCAGGAATCACGTACCTGTAGTCCCAGCACTCAGGAAGCAGAGACAAGGCCAGCCTGGTCTACACAGTGAGTTCCATGAGAGCTGGGGCTGCAGAGCAAGAGCCTCTCACATCAATTTTTTATTTATCATCTTTAACTAGAATTACCACATTGTCACAGATGAGGGACTTGAGGCTGAGACAGCCACTGTGAGTGTGGCAGGAGGAGACATCCTGGGGAGCCTGGGAGCCAGGGCTGCTGGTGTGGGGGAGGGAGTAAGATTCTTGAGGCAGCTCAATTCTATCACGTGATGCCTCCATGCACTAAAGAGCATTCTCTCTGAGTCCTTTTTTTTTTTTTTTTTTTTTTTTTTTTTTTTTTTTTTTTTTNATCAAAGTCTCCTAGAACTTTGGAAAGAAAATGTCTCTAGTCTCTGTCTGACCCTGATATCCAAGATTACACTTTAGACTTCAGTGAGTTCTTTCTCCCAGCAACCATCTTCATGACATCATGGTTCTGGACTATCGAGTGGTCTAGTTAATCTTCTGTCTGCCTTGGGGATGCTGGTAAGTTCCTAAGGAGGCTGGGACTCGTGCTAGGCTTGCCTTGGCATGTAAAGGGAGTTCAGAGGTTTGGAATCAGATCAGGAGCAAGATGTCTCCTGCCAAATCCAAGCCCTGGAGGCTCTCCAAAGGAAAGCAGGTGGCGGGGGACCAGCAGCTATAAAACAAGGGCTGTTAAGGGAGGGCGGTAAATGGAACCTTGTCGGCTAAGTGACTTGTATCTCCCCAAAGATGTGCATGGATAAACTGAAATTAAAAGTAATTTTTTTTTTTGTCTTTTTCAAGACAGGGTCTCCCTGTAGCCCCAGCTGTCCTAGAACTTGCTCTGTAGACCAGGCTGGCCTTGAACTCACAAAGATCTGCCTGCCTCTGCCTCCTGACTGCTAGGATTAAAGGCATGCACCACCACGCCCGGCAAAAGTGGTTCATTCTTAATTCATTCTTAACTTACTTTCTCTCTCTCTCTCTGCATGAACATATGCCAGAGGTCAACACTGATGTCTTCCTCAATCATTTTCTACCTTATTTTTTTGAGAGAGCACCTCTCACTGAACCCAGACCTGACCGTTCCAGCTACACTGGCCATCACCACACTCCAGCACTGATTACGGTGTCGCTGCTGCGCCAGGCTTTTCTAAAACTTGAATTCAGGTTCACGTGTTTGTGTGGCAAGCACTTTACTGACTAAGCCAACTTCCTAAACCCTCTGCTTTTCCTTCTTTTATTTCAGTTCTACATGGTGAGACGCCCTGGGACTCTGAAATGGGTCTCAAATAGGCCTTTATCAGTATTTCAGTTTGGACCAGAGGGTCACAGATTTTTTTTTTTAATGACTTTTGTTTTAGATCTCTTTAAAAAGAGAAAAGAATGCTGCTAATCCAAAATTAGTTCACTTATTCCGTGGAACGTCTTTGTACTTCTTTCATGTTGATAAGTCCATTGCCTTTATCAAAATGTTGCTTACAAAATGTACAGGAAAGGAGAGAAGTGAAAGGAGATTCAGAATGAGGTCAAACTTTGAGATCACAGTCATTGACCTTCCTGTCTTCACAATAAGATGTCACTGGATGAAGTCCAAGTACTTCAAGCGATAGTATTTAGTGAGCTATGTTAGTTGAAATATAATAAAACAAGAGTCTCTTTTTAAGGTTTATATTTCTACCCACCTGGACTTTGCTAGAGGTTAGAGGTGTTTGGGAGGAAGAACAAAAGAAAGATGGCGTCAGAGTCTGTAAAACAAGTCTTCTAAATCTACAAGCTAAATGGCCCAATAAGCTACAGATTCTGAGCTAGCATCTGAAGAAGAGCTCGTGTTTTGATAGCCAGAAAAAGTGTTTTCCCTTGTTAGTTATGAAGTCACAATGATGCTAGCGATCCCTTTGGTGGAAAAAACATCAAAGCCAGAGGGTCGTTTACGTAGATGAATGGTATGTATGTTCATCTGTGTATATGAATTATATATGCATATGTATATGACTACGTTAAATGCATGGTTCTTTTCTGAGTTTGAGGGGTTTGGGCTTCTCTGCTTTGCTTCAATCCTTCTGTCTCTTCTCCCATCTTTCTCTTTACCCCTCACCTGCTATTTAGCGCCTCCACTCAGAACAAAGCTAGAAGGAGCAAGCTTTGGGGACCCGAGAAGGTTAGGACTTTTTACTGCAATTCACACCTTCCCCAAAGAAATTCCTCAGAAACCTCAGTAATTGGCGAATGATGTTTTATTGAATTGGTCTCCTTGAATTGTCACTAGGACAAAGTGAGAAATTGCTATGTACCCTGCCAGCAGCCTGCTGTTGTCGCTTCTTTCAAAGGGCCTCTATAGAGTGCATGGAGGTGAGGCCATTAATAGCTGTCTGAGCCTCTCAGGATGTCCGTCTTTCTACTTTCTTTTTCTTGTATAGCACCCCCACACCTCCTCTCCATGAACCCACTTGTTCATGTTGAATAGACATGTATGTGTACACACATGCACATACCTTTAAGCAAAGCTTGAGGAACACATTTGTAAAGAGCCTGAGTCTGGGAGTTAGGTTACCTGCTTTCTCCAGGCAGCAGGTGTGTGATTCAAGGCTCATCATTTACCTTCTGTATATCTCATTTTCTCCATATCATAGAGGTTTTTCTATACATGGTCTCCCTGTAGCCCCAGCTGGTCTGGAATTAGCCATATAGACCAGACTGGCCTCGCTCTAACAGCCAGTCTCCTGAGTGCTGGGATCAAAGGCGAGCACCACAACACCTGGCTCTCTACTTTTTAATATTTTTATTTTATGTGTGTGAGTGTTTTCCCTGGATGGATAGATGTGTATAATGTACATACAGTGCCCATGGAGGTCAGAAGAGGGCATCAGATCAGATCCCCTGAAACTAGGGTTACAGGCAGTTGTTAGATGCCATGTGGGTGCTGGGAACTCAATCCAGGTCCTCTTGAAGAACAGTAAATGCTCTTACTGTGAACCACCATGTAGGTCATGGGCACTGAACCCTAGTCCTCTGCAAGAACAGTGAGTGCTCTTAACCACTGAGCCATCTCTCCACCCTATCACTGAATTTTTATTAAGATAAATTTGCTCTAGCCAGGCTTGTTGGTACACACCTTTAATCCCAGCACTTGGAAGGCAGAAACAGGCAGATCTCTGTGAGTTCAAGGCCAAACTGGTCTAGATAGCAAGCTCCAGGACAGCTGGGACTAAAGGGAGACCCTGTCTCCAAAAGACCAAAAAAAATAATAATAATAACAAATGGGATCATCCAGTATTTATCCCAGGGCCCAGCATCTCCTAAGTGCTGGATTGATGTAAATATTATGCTTGTTAGGAACTTTTAAACTTATTTTCATGACATCCTGAGCACCAGTACGTTTGTAGTGATATGTTCAAGTAAGATCCTGTGAGAGACAGCCCGGGTTGAGCTGGGTTTCCATGCGTGGGTGGAGGTAGGCAAAGAGCATGTGGCTTATCATTTGTTCTCATATGAGTTCAAGTCCTGAAAACAACTTGGGAACTGGGAGGTAATGGCCTCTGGGTGTCCTTTTGAAGGAGACAAAGTTAAATGTCATGTGCCAGGTGTTGAAATTCACCGTAAGGACAGTAAATAAGGCCATGTGTGAGGAAGAGCTGGGGGAGGATCTGCCGTGGCCCACACCTCTCTGGCAGATGCTTTTTTTTGTGCACATGCTCCCGATTCTCCACACGTTTCTGTCTGCCTACCTCTGGGAAAAAGAGAGAGGGGGAAAGGTGGGTGGAGACTGCTGATGGGGTCCTCCACAAACGAAAGCAAAGGGAGATTTGATTTGATGGTTTCTGTCCAAATAAGCTCTTTGTTTCCTTTTAAAAATTATTTTAATGCTTTTTTTCCATGTGTATAGGTGTTTGCTGATTGTATGTATATGTACCACAGGTATACAATGCCCATGGAGGCCAGAGGAGGATGTCAGATCCCCTGGAACTGCAGTTATGGATGGCTGTTAGCCACCATGTGGGTGCAGGGAATTGAACCCCGGTCCTCTGTCAGAGCAGCCAGTGCTCTTAACCACTGAGTCATCTCTCCAGTTCCTTCATTGTCTCCCCCTTTACCCTCAGTGGTGATGGACCCTGGTTCTCTTAATGTTTATTTTTGAGTTTCGACCTTAAGTAAACTCTGTTTGCAAGGTCAGCATGATCACCTTATACAAGAGCTTTGATCACAGGCACAGAGGGATGTCAGCCTCTTGGGAAGGATCTGTTGTCCATTCCCCAAACTTGCCCCACTTTTTCAGAAAAAACAAACTCTTAGTCCTACCTTTTGGCTCCTCTAGGCCACACTGGACAAAGAATTGTCTTGGACTACACAAACTCTCTTTCCTACATCGTTTACCCTCATGGACACTGTTAGCTTCTTAGATATAGTACTTGATTTGTAGATTCACAAATTTTCCATGCTGCTGAAAAAGGTAGAGAAATATTCCTATGACTGAGAAATTCTTTGTCTAATATCCTATCAGGAATAGCAAGAACCAAACTATCTTTCCTCCCATGCCATTTGATACAATAAGTTGTTTGGCTAACATACATAGAACTCGATATATAGAGTCCATGTAGTACAAACATACAGATTCCTAAAATGGACAAATTTTACAAGAAATCAAAACAGAAAAAGGGTGATATTCTACCACACTTTCTGTAGAACACTTTGTATAAATGCCAAAAAGCTATCAAAATCTGGTAGCTGGAAGTGCTAATAGGTTTGTCAGAGCTTTCTGCACATTTAGGGTGAGAAGATCCCAACCTGCATGGACAGCAACTCTTCCACTTAAAACTTTCTTTTTCTTTCTTTCTTTCTTTCTTTCTTTATTTGTATATTTATTTATTTATTTATTATTGTGCACATGGAGGTCAGAGGTTTTGCAATTAGTTTCTACCATTTGGGTCTTGGGATTAAAGTCTGGATGTCAGGCTTTACTCACTGAGTCTCTCTCTCTCTCTCTCTTTCTCTCTCTCTCTCTCTCTCTCTCTCTCTCTCTCTCTCTCTCTCTCTTTCTCAGACTCCCCCCCCCCAGGTACCTTCTCCCCTGTTTTCTGGAACAGGTTCTCTCACCGATCTGGAGCTAGGCTGGTTGGTGAGTGAAACCCAGATTTCTTCCTGTCACTCCCCAGTTCTGAGATTACAAGCATTCCACATCTGGTTTTTTCCACAGGTTCTAGAGATTCAACTCAAGTCCTTATGATTTCACAATAAACTTTACCCACTGAGCCATCCTCAGCCCCTTTTTCTTTCCTTCCTTCCTCTTCCCTCCCTCCTTTCCTTTCTCTCTTTTTCTCTTTCCTTCTTCCCTTTCCTCCCTCCCTCTCCTCTTCTCTTCTCTTCTCTTCTCTCTCTCTCTCTCTCTCTTTCTTTCTTTCTTTCTTTCTTTCTTTCTTTCTTTCTTGACCTAGTAACTGAACTAGGAGAAAGAGGACAGGAAGAATGATAGTAAACTGATCAAGAGAATGGCTAGTAAAAGAATAAATGGAGTTTGCTGCTTGGATTGTGAACTTCTGTCAGCTTTCACTCATTCATTCATATGCATTCATATTTCTGACTAATGCTATCAGCTTAAACTGACAGATAAAGGAAGCTGTGGTACTGCCTGTGAGCTCAATTTTGAGTCCTTTGGGAGAAGCTTCTAACGAGATCTTTAAATGCTCTCTTGTGGGATAAGCAGAACTCAAGAAAGAGCTATCCACTCAAAATGACTGACTTCTAGGCAGGAAGCTTCACTATGACACTCCTGAGTCCTGCGAGCCATGATGTCGGAAGAGGCAAAAGACAGAGTCTCTGGGAGCCAAGGAGGAAATCAACTGCCTCTGCCTGTTAAACTACAGAAAATCCAGGCTTCCCTTTTCAGGGTCCTGTTTTAGGACCTCCCTGAAGAGGCATATTCCCCCATGAGTCTTGTATAATAGAAGTGTGTAAGTACGACATGCAGGAAACCACGCACCCGAAACACAACCCCATTGATCATCTTTGAAGTATAGCTTCACCCACAACAAGTGACTCAAAGACACATGAAAGAAGTGGCAATCCCCACAGCCAAGGCACCTTGTGCTAGAAGTCAGTTGGGAGATTAATCAGACCTCAGGCAGGATAACCTTTGCCATTCCCTGCCCACCTTCCTTATAGCTAATTTCAAAATAAGTTCCTTCCTGTTTCAAGAAGTTTTATGTTTAAAAAAAAAAAAAAGGGACCAACTTCACAAGATTTTGGAAGTGTATCTGAGGCTTATGTTTGGAAATTGCATTAAACAATCTGCTGGTATCTTGCAGCCCTTGTAAAGGGAACAACGCGAGACCTTTAGTTATGATTGGCCCATGTTCTATTTTAGGTTCCAGAAATGACTTAATCCAAACATGAATTTTACATCTCTTTTCAGGGTGTTAATATTTGTACTGGAGAAATAATAAGCCTGCAAGCGTTGACTATTTTTTAAAATGTGTGAACATATTCCATGGAGTTTAATCAGATAATTAATGACAAATAAAAAATCAGTTTACATATTGGCCGATATGCCCAGCTGTGCTTTGTCAACACTGACCGTGCTTAGCCCTTTCTGTGAGATGGCATCAGTGCTATCTAGAAATTAATTGTTCACTGTGAGGCGAACAGAGTTATGTAGGGGGCTGGGCTATATTGTTCATTATTAGAAAGCTTGCCTAGCATGCTCAAGGCCTTGAGTTTGATCCCCAGCACTGCAAATAAATAAAATACAATAAAATAGACAACACATTTTTGTATTTTATGAAGCTATGCTTTTAACTTATTTGTATCATTATGAATATTTGGACTTAACAGAATGTAAAAATAAAGAAAAACGAAGATATTTCACCATTTGCATGGGTTCCTTTTAGATTACTGCTTTCTTCCAATCAGACAACAAATAAACAATCACATATATTCACCAGGAATCATGTAGATATGAAGCATAGCTCATCCTTCTGCACCTGTCGTTAGAGCTTTCTAGTCTTCTAGGGAGGATGTGTTCCACTCTAAAGTGTCTTCATTCTCAGGGCCTTCCCTTCTCTGGTTCTCAGAGCACTTGGTTCATATCTTAGAACATCTAAGACATGGTCAGAGCTGGAGACATAGCTCAGTGGCTAAGACTGCTGGCTGCCATTGGCAAGGACCCAGGTTAAGGTCCAGCACACATATGTTGGCTGACAACTGTCTGTAACTCCAGTTCTGAGGAATCTGACACCCTCTTCTGGCATCGATGGACATTGCACCCACATGTAGATAGAACACTAATACTCAAATAATAAAGGTAAAACAATTAATAAAATAAAGAGAATATTTCTGTGTTAAATAATATTCACTCATAATTTCCTTTTTAATTTTAAATGTTATTACTTATGTGTGAATGTGTGTAGGGGGAAGGGCTGCCTGCCAAGACCAGAAGAAGATTTCAGATTTTTCACAGCTGGAGGGACAGACGATTGTGATTTGCTCGACATAGGTGCCAGGATCTGAACTCTGGTTCTTTGTGGTAGAGTGCTCTTAACCACTGAGCTATCTCTCCCAGCCCCACTCATCATTTTCTACTACACGGACTTATGTCTGTTTCATATTGTCTTCCTGGCCCCTACCCAGCATGCATGTTTCAGTTGGACTATACACTGAATGGGTTCCAATTTCATTAAAGTTTCTTGCCACCTGAATTTCAGATTTTCAACAATTAGATTTTCATTGCTATTCATACCTGGCGTATTGTTTGCCAAGACTATTGCAATGAAATACCACTGAGGAGTTTAACTGAAAAATAAAAAGTATTTTTCTTATAGTTGAAGAAACTGAAGTCCAAGATCAAATTGTTCCTCAGTTTGCTTTTTCCAGAACCTTCTCTGCTTGGTTTGCTGATGACTCCCTTCCCTCCGTGTGCTCAGACGGCCTTCTCTCTGGGAGAATACACTCTTGATGTCTCTTTTCCTTCTTATATGTACTAGATTAGAGCCTGTTTGTATTTACTTCCTTAAAGGCACTATCTCCAGCAGCACCATTGTAGTACAACCTCAACATGAGGTCTTATGGGAGACACAGTTTAGTCCAGGACAGTTGATATGGGAGACAGGATTCCAAAATGTCCCCTAGATCTCCCTCCCCCTAATGTGTAGACACACAAATTGAGTGATTCCAAGTTACGTTTGACCTTCAGGTAGTGAGATTACCCAGGGGTGCCCAGCTTGATCACATCAGCCATTTAAGAGTAAAGCTTCCCAGCAGGTAGCAGGGGTGGGGGAGTTGGTACAAA
Source organism: Rhizomys pruinosus (assembly GCA_009823505.1). Lineage (NCBI taxonomy): Eukaryota > Metazoa > Chordata > Mammalia > Rodentia > Spalacidae > Rhizomys > Rhizomys pruinosus. The sequence continues at coordinate 2,535,853 of VZQC01006589.1, forward strand.
GCTTCTCTCTTGTTGAGATGGAGAACCTTGTGGCAAAGACTGGGGAGCATCTTGCAGGAGGTGGCAGCAAGACAAGGACCTCAGTTCTATAACTTTGAGGAAACGAATTCTACCAGCCAGCTGAGGATGTTGGGCGGGGGCTCTTGCTCTGAGCTTCTGGATGAAGGCTCAGCCCAGCCAACACCTTTCTTCAGCTTCAGGATGTCTTGAGCAGAGAACTAAGTCTTCTCGTATGATTCTAGATCTGCAGATCTTTGAGATATTGTGTGCTATTTCAGGCAGCCTCACAGGTGGTTATTTTAATACTTAAGCAACAACATACTTAACACATATAATGTAGACATTAACAAAGATCCATGGAAACAATTGGCAGGAGTCTTCTCTTCTGTTGCTCTTATGTGTATTTTTTTTATACCTAGCTTCCCATGTCTTAATATATGTGCCCATCACCTGGGGATCCTAGGACAACAAAGATTCTGACTCAACAGTCTCTGCTGTTCTCTCTGTTTTCAAAGGTGACCTGCCTAAAATTTTGATCTGGGAAACATTCCAGAAATGAATGCACTTATAAGACTCTGTGAGATGTGTCATAACACTGAGATTGGAGTCTCTTTGGTTTAACAAAGGTCTTTCTGAAGTTATTCAATTTCAGAAATAAATCCAAAGCTAAATTTGGGTGGGGACTGTAGAACAAGGCGTAATAATTAAGATGATTCAGAAATAGGGGGTGTGGCCTGGCAGCTGAGGTGTAGGAAAGGGGAATAACGTGGCAGTGCTCAGAGCCTGGAGAGAAAAGGTGCAGAGCACGGGAAAGATGTAGTGAGGAAAAGTCCTTGCAGTGATTCTGTGGATGGACAATAGATCGTCAATGTATGAAATGTGTTTCCATTGTAGGATTCTGCTGTCCTCTCTCTTTGACCCCCAGACTTCCATTCAAAGGCCAAGAAAGCTTTTGTGTGAAAAAGAAATGAAAGGACATTCAACCCAGAGAGGTGAAACATTTCCCAGGTCTCAGAGTGGTGGTCTGTAAAGCCAGCAGAGGTCCAGCCGAGGATGCAGAGGGGACAGTGTGATGATGGAGAAGCTGCAGTGCCCTCATCATGGCTTGCCTCCACAGAAGCAAAGGCCACCCTGCAGGATTTCTCAGGCTGGGGACTGGCACCTGGGACCTGACAATACTGAGAGGTGGGGCACTATAGCAAACATAGGGTGTTGGGCAGCATCTCTGGCCTCTACTCATTAGCACCACTCATCTCCCCAGTTGCGGAAACCAGAACCACTCTAAACCAAAAATCCTCTAGCCTATATATATCAGACCCTCTCTAGACACCAGAAAAGGCTCTGGATAGCACGGAACACAATACTAATTTGAATCTATGGAACTAAAGCACTCTAAGCTGGAAACATCCCAATAAAAGCAAGAATTGAGGCTGGGGAGATCCTTCAATTGCTAAAGTGTTTACTGTGCAAGTATGAAGTCTGAGTTTGATCCCCAGAAACCATATAAAAACCTAAAAGCTTGCTAGCCCACCAGCCAAGTCTATTCAGTGAGCCCGGGGATCAGGGAGAGACCCAGCCTTAAAAATAAGGTGGATGGCTCCCGAGGAGCAACACCCAAGGTGGACCTCAGCCTCCATACACACAGCCCCACAGGTGTATGTGCACCTGGGCATGTGCACCACACACATGGACGCATACACACCTGTGCACTCCATACACAGGAACATTCACAAACACATATGCACATGTGTATACACAGACATGGACACACACACACACACACACACCCAGCAGAAATGTAGTCAAAAAGGGGTTTCATTAATGTGAGTAAAGGGTATTTGTGCTGTGTGTCTAAATATTTCTATCTAAATGGAAGGAACACTTTGTGGGCATCACAAATATTTTTTTCTCCAGGAAGTAAAACACTGGGGCTGCCTTATAATCAGTAGATGATGCTGCTTGCCCAAATCAAATGTAGTTTGCTTAAAAAGAAAAATCCTACACATTTTATTGAAATTGCCCAAATAATAACCTAAAATAATGTTCTTCAATTTTGGCCATCTACAGCCACTTGCAAGCTGTCTGCTGACAGGGGCACTGCATTTATAACACCCTTGATTAAATGTGGCATTTTCTCACTCTAAGTATTTTGCCCGTATTTGAAGAGACCCACACAGGGGACCTTATTAAAATCTGCAGAAGCCTGTGAACATGTGAGGATGCCCCTTTGTGAATGGGAGGAAATGGAGTTTTATCTTCCAAGACTCTGGTGGCTTTATTTTATAGGAGCTTACAAAGGGGCACTAAGGCTGGGGGGGGAGTGGAGTGCTGTGCCTTCTCTCCTCGAAGCCAAACAGGCCATCCAAGGTAAAACACAGTCTGAATTGCTCTCATGATACACTAAACTAAGAATTGATTCTTCTCATGAAACTCCAGATTTCTTTGCTAATTACTGTAAGACATGGACAGTGTAGAGCCACAGATCGCGGTGGCACCCTGTTCCTGTGGATGGCTAGACTTAAATCAATGTGCATTCCACTCCAGTCCGGTCCCTTTTGTCTCTGATTTGGTTTTTCTAGTAAAGAAATCTCAGCCCCAAGAGGACAGAAGGGAGACAGACTCCAAGAGAAGGCCAACCAGGTTGAAGATTCTGAAGTAGGCAAAACTCTACCTCCAGCCTCATTCATCTGCCTTGGTAGGGTTTTTTCCACGCATGCTTCTTCAGGTCCTTGTATTCCACTGCTTTATTTTAAGTGAAGCAGACTTCTCCACAGCTCCTGGGCAACAAGCTATGAGTATTAGTCCTTTTTATCATTGCTGTGACCAAATTCCTAACAAGAAACAATTTAAGACAGAAAGGGTCTATTTTGGCTCACTGTTGAAGGACAGAGTCCATCACGGTGGGGAGGTATGGTGTCAGGAGCACGAGGCAGCTGCTCACATTGCATACACAGTCAGGTGGGAGAGAGATGCATGCTGGTACTCAGCTCATTTTCTTTTTTATCTTTTATTTATTTTTGTATGTGTACGAATGTACTATCTGCATGTAGGTTTGTGCACCCATGTCATGCAATGCCGAGGAGGTCAGAAGAGGGAGTCGGACTCCCCTGGAACTTGAGTTAAAGATGGTTCTCAGCCACCATGTGGGTGCTGGGGATTGAACCCGGGTCCTCTGCAAGAGCAGTCGGTGCTCTTAACTGCTAGGCCATCTCTCCAGCCCTCAGCTCATTTCCTACTGTATATTCTGTCTGGCACCTTGGGCCACCTACATTCACCTACATTCAGAGTTGGTCTTCCCACTTCTGCTAAATCTCTCTGGAAGCACCCTCAAAGTCATATTTAGAGTTGTTTCCATGGTGAATCTTAATCCAGTCAAATTAATAACAAAGATTAACACCAAGGTGTGACTGTTATTCTACCACCACAGCATCATACACTGTTAGATCTGGGATATGAAAGTGAATCAAGACAGGAAGATAGGTCAGGAAGAAAAGACAAGGTGGATCTATCCAGATGGATCCAGTTTCTTAAAAGTGTACTGTCAAAAAGAAAAAGTTAGTAAAGAATTTTGCTGTACTGAATGGAATTGTTTTGTTGACTGCCTTGTCAGAAGTAGACAGACAAAGAGGATGAAAAGGGGGCTCAGAAATAAATCCACACATCTGTAGTTAGCTGAACCTTGACAAGCTGCCAAGAATGCAGGATGGAGAAGGTCTTTATAGATGGTGTTTGGAAACTCCATATCCACATGCAGAAGAACAAAAGACTTGTCATTCATACCACATAGGAAAATCAACTCAAAATGAGCCAAAAACCTCAATGTAAGACCTGAAACCATAAATTGAGTAGGAAAAAATATAGGGAAGACATTTCTTGGCATTGACTCAGGCAATGCTTTGGGGGTATTTAACATCCAAAGTAAAATAGCAAAAGGAGAGAGAGAAAGAGAGAGAGAGAGAGAGAGAGAGAGAGAGAGAGAGAGAGAGAGAGAGAGAAAGAGAGAGAGAGAGATTTCATCTAAATAAAAAGTTCTACATAGCAAGTTAAATAACCAACGGAATACAAAGGCAACAGAAGAAACTCCTCACAAACCATATGTCTGGTGAAGGGTTAATATGCAAAATATTTGAGGAAACTCATGCAATCTAATAACCAAGCATAAAGTAAAATAAAGTCAGAGAACCTAAGTGGATTTTTCTCGAAAGAAGGTATACAAATAACCAGTAGGTATAACAAAAAAATGCTCTACTTCATTGCTCAGCTGGGAAATTAAAATTAAAATTGTAGCCCCAGGTATGGTGGCACACACCTTTAATCCCAGCATTTGGGAGGCAGAGACAGGGGGATCTCTGTGAGGTTGAAGCCAACCTGGTCTACATAGTACATTCCTGGCCAGCTAGGGCTACAGGGAGACCCTCTCTCAAAAAAAAAATCTAAAATGATAATGAAATATTACCCCACCCCTGTTAAGCTGTCTATTATCAGAAAGATATGGTTAAAGATGTGGAGACTATCGATATGGATGTAAATTGCTACAGCTATTTTGGAAAATAGAATGAAAAAAACCTCCAACAAATAGAACCACTCTATGATCCAGGAATGCTACTTGTGGGTACATATGCAGAAGCAGTGAGCTGGTACCTCGAAGAGCTTCATACCCTAGTATCCTCTGGGTTCATTTCAACACCGACCTACAACAGCCAAGACTTGGAATTAACCTGAGCATTCTGAGTGCTTGCTTGCAGACAGATGGATGGATAGAGACATTTTGTAATACATATATTATACAGTTACATACATAGTGAGACCCTAGATGGCCTGGAACTCTCTATGTAGACCAGGCTGGCCTCAAATTCATAGAGATCCACCTGCCTCTACCTCCAGAGTTCTGGGATTAAAAGTGTGCACCACCATGCCCTGCTGCACTTTAAAAGTGGGGCAATACTATCATTTGAGGCAACATAGATGATCAAAGGACATTATATAGAGATCAACTGAAGTAATGTACTGCATGATCTCTCTTGATGCCAACAGAAAAGTGTTACAGAGGCAGAGAATAGTGTTGCTTCCCAGGAGGTGAAGGGGGCGCTATATGTGCAACTTATATGTGTATATGTATAGATATATAAAATACATAGTGAAAATTCACAGAAGTGGGATTACTGGGTCAAAGGGTAAATGCATTTGCAATTTGGCTAAAGACTGCCAAATTGTCCTCTGCAGGGGTCACGCCATTTGCACCCCTACCAGTAACGTATAATGATGCCTGTCTCTCTACACTCTTGCCAACAGAGCATGTTGTTAAACTTTTGGGGTTGTGCCAATTTGATAGGTGAGAAATGTTATTTCAGTGTAATTTAACTTTGCTTTGGCTTCTTATTGTGAGTGAAATTGAGACTCATAACAGACACACACACACACACACACACATACACACAGTGGAGGGGTGGGGAGACAGAGAGACAGAGAGAGACAGAAACTGAGAGAGAGGAGAGAAGTAGACTATTTGAATTTCTCTTTTTCAGTCATGAAATTTTCAGACTTATTTCTTCTCAGTTTCTAGCACCTCTTAATATGTGAAAGTTAAGTTTTTTCCTTTTTTCTACTGTTTTATTTTCTATTTATTTATTTATTATTTATTTTTTATTGATGTTTTGTGTATTTCATACATCATTTTTCAATTCAGTTCCGGCATATTCCCCTTTCCCTTCCCCCCACCCCACCCCACCCCAGATCATGCATTCTGCCATAACTGTCCTGCATCTTTCTCGCAGTCTTTTTTTTATGTTTAGGAATTCACATTTTCCTCCATTAATTTTATATTACTCTAAAATATGAATACATACTCTTCACCCATATACAGTAATTGCAGAGTCTGAAAATAATTGGTGGGTGGATTCTAGAGCCCATTGAGAGATTCACACTATAACAACATAGTTGCTTAGACTTCAAACTATATTACAGGGCCATAGTCATAAAGAGTTAAGTTTTTTCTAATGTGACACTGCTATTTCCAGGTTTTCTTTTTTATTTAACTTTCTTATTCAAAAGACATATTGGGGTGTATTAATTCCTTCCTTATTATCCCCGAGTCTTTGCAGTTGTTGATATAACCTCTCAGTCTCCTAAATAAGCAAAGCGTTCACTCATTCCCTTCACTGCTTCAACAAAGCTCCAAGCAGACGCTGTTACCCTTATTTTATGGACAAAGAAATAGAAACCTGGGGTTTTTATTAGGCCTCTCTTACACCTAAACCTTCTCAGAGCATTATTCCTGGAGTTAAACCCCAAAGTCCTTTCTTCATATTATTACTTTACAAACTTTTACCTGGAAGATTTGTGAAAGGTGCTATTTATGCTTTACTCCAAATCTCCATTTTAAACATGAAAACAACTGTGGGAATTTCAGAAGAACTTCTGAAAAAAATACCATCTCAAGTGCTTCAGAACATGGCCCTGTCATTCCCAAGGCTTTAAACAAATACAAGGATGTCCAAGCTCTATAAACTATTGTTTTCATTTAAATAAATACAAAAATCTCTCAAATATTAAAAAACATCTATACTGGGAGCCAAAATATTCAAACTGCCAAAACAAGGCACACCATGTACAGACGTCAGCAAATGTCCCTTTTAATTGAACGCTCAAAAGGATATCTGCAGGCAAGCAGAGGCCCTGCGGTGGCCACGTTGGACTGCATTAAGGTCACCTGCAATGCATGGCAGCCCGTTGTCCCTGTCTCTCCCTTTCTCTCTGCCAGGGCCAGCAGGGAGGGAGAGAGTGACGTGTCTATTGAGGACTAGGAAAAATACTCTGTTGGAGACCCAGTCCTCTGAAGGAGGATGACCCAGTTGAAGCCTTTACACCCACAGTCACTTCTTACTCAACTCCAGCACCCTGGAGGCCACGCTCCCTCCAGACACAAGCAGGCTACTGAGAGAGTCACTGCTGAAATGGCTTATGCAAGGTCACTTTTCAGCTAGAGGGGCTGTCACAGGTTTTCTTCAACCATCCACTCTGATCCATTGGTAAGTGTCATTTGCAGGGCTGTGTGGAGACTATCTCTGAAGCCAATCTTAGGCTTAGTGCTACGTAGTATTGAGATTCACAACTAATGTCTGCCTCAGACACAGGACAGGATTGAGGTTACAACCATACCATTTTCACATCCCAATGAAAGACATAATTTACAGCACCAAGGCCTAGTGTATCTGACAGGGATATACCTAGTCATTTAAAACATCACAGTTATAAAATGCTCTAGAGAAGATTCTTTGGCTTACTTCCCAGAAGGAGATATTGATTATCCAAAAGATTAAACTTGTGGCTGGATTTATTTACTTTGTGATATACTCACTCTTTAATTCCCCCCTAAAATCCAGTGTTTGGGGATCTTATATTGAATGCACCTGATTGCATCACATGCATAAGGTTAAAATGTAAAAGGTGTTTTGTACAAATTCATCTATTCTTTCAAAAAACATTTATTCAGTGCCTACTTGTGTCTAGTACCAGGATAGATGCAGAGATTAGAGGATAGGATGATTAGATATGGTCTCTAAGGTACATTTTTTTCCCAAATGCATTCCTGAAAATTTTTGATTTGATGATTTACAATGCATTCATTTATTTTTCATTTGTGGCTCATGTTTTGTTTTCTGTTTGTTTGTTTGTTTGTTCGTTTGTTTTTTCGAGACAGGGTCTCCCTGTAGTCCCAGCTGTCCTGGAACTCACTCCATAGACCAGGCTGGCCTTGAACTCACAAAGATCTGCCTGCCTCTGCTTCCCAAGTGCTAGGATTAAAGGCGTGTGCCACCACACCTGGCAAGGGTTTTCTTATTTTATATTTAACCGATAAATCCCCATATTAATGGAGCATGCTGTAGTGTCTTAATGGATGCATAGGTGTAATTGTGTAATGTGATAACCAAGTGCAGCATATCTGCACTCTTAATAGCTTAGAGCTAGTAAAAGTGACTGCAGGTATAAAGGGCTCCTTCATTACTCCAAGTCTGAAAACTTTGCCTAACCCCAAATCTTGGAGAATTTCTCCTATTTCTTTTTCTAAGTTTCGAATTCACATTTGTTTTAGTTATCCCTTTTGGGTTAATTCATGGGTTGGGCTTTAGGTCAACCTTCTTTCCTTCTTCCCATTCCATTTCCCTTTCCTCTTCCCCTTCCTTCTTTCTCCCTCCCCCCTTTCTTTCTTCCTTGCCAGTGGCTGTGCAATTCCTCTGGCACCATTTATTGGTAGAGTGATCTTTCCTTCACTGAGTTCCATTTGAACCTTGTTCAGAGCTCAGCTGGCCATGTCTGTGTGGCTCAGATTTCTATGGTGTTCATTTTGTTCCACTGATCTCCTTCTCTCTCCTTCAAGATCACAGTCTTAATCATCATACATGAAATTAATTCTGCTAACTTTCCTTTTCTTTTCCCTCCTCCTCCTCCTCCTCCTCCTCCTCCTCCTCCTCCTCCTCCTCCTTCTCCTGTTCTTGTTTTGTTTTTAACTATTCTAGGTCATCTCCTCACCCGCTTATATTTTAAAATAATACTTTCTATATGAAGAAAATTGCTGAGATAGTGATAAGAATTGTATTGCCAGGCGTGGTGATGCACGCCTTTAATCCTAGCACTTGGGAGGCAGTGGCAGAGGCAGGCGGATCTTTGTGAGTTCAAGGCCAGCCTGGTCTACAGAGTGAGTTCCAGGACAGGCTGGGGACTACCGGGAGACCCTGTCTCGCGACAAAAAACCCAACCAAAAAAAAAAAAAAAAAAAAGAATTGCAGAATTGCATTAACCCTGCATTTCAGTTTGGTAAAACTGACGGTTTCCTTTGCTAAACCCCTAAGCAGGAGCACAGTGTGCTTCTGTGTGTTTCTCCATTTCTTTAGATCTTTCTCAATTGCTTTTATTAATGCTGTATAATTTTCACCACACAAGTCCCGTATATGTGTTATTAGATTTTCTGCCAAGCATTTTGGTTGTTGAGAAATTGTGAACTGTATAATGTTATTGCTTCTGATGTCCATTCATTTATTAGTCATATATAGAAATACAGTTATTCTATATGTCTTTTATATGCTATAATCCTGAGAGAATCATATATTAATTCTAAAAGGTATATTTATTTTGTCTTTTTGAGACAGGGTCTCCCTGTAGCCCCAGCTGGCCTGGAACTTGCTCTGTAGACCAGGCTAGCCTTGAACTCACAAAGATCCGCCTGCCTCTGCTTCCCAAGTGCTAGGATTAAAGGTGAGCGCCACCACGCCCAGCAGAAGGTATGTTTTAAAGATTCTTTCCTACATAGACAACCATGTCACCCTCCATATGGAGACAATTAATTATCTTTTTTTTCATTTACATGTCTTTTGTTTCCTTCTACTGCTTTACCATACTGGTCATTGATCTGTTTTTAGTGAGTGGTAAAAACAGCTATTCTTGCCGTGTTCTTGATCTTAGGGGAAAATACGTCATCACTAAGTTTGGTGTGAATGGTAGGATTCTTGTAGATAGCATTTGTTGAAGTTCCTCTCTATTCTTATTTTCTGGTATCTTTAAAAAAAACCATAAATAGTTGATCAAGAATCACAGGCAATCAATGGATGCTGATGAAGGAGAACCAGTTTTCTCCAGGGACTAGCTCCCTGAGAGGTCATCTAATGCCAAGTGGGCAGCCTGAACACAGGTACACAGGGGCACTACTAAATGGATTCTGCATTATATATGTATATTTATAAATGTGTGTATGTATATGTAACAATAAGAAAGAAGAGAACAAGAAATTGTGAGAGAGTAGGGGGTTACATGGGAGTTGGAGGGGGACCTAGGGGTGGAAATGATGCAAATATAATACTCATGTATGAAATCCTCAAAAAAATAAAACAAAAATATTAAAATCGTAACTAGAGGTTAAGTGCTCCTTTTCGCATGGCCCGGTGCAACCACGTGGTTTTTCTTCTGTTAATATGATGGACCATGCTGACTGGTTTTCAGCAGTTTGAACCAGATTTGCATGGCTGGAGCGAATCCTCCTTATCCCTGGTGTATAATTCATTTCATATGTTTTTGTATGTTGCTGAATCTTCTTCCTGCCCAGTGAAGTTCAGGTTTCTCTACCGACTGGGACCTGGAGGAGACTGTGTTACTATCTGTGGGGGTGGAACCCCAGACTCCAGATGTCAGTGGTTCTGACCAGTCATCCACATGGATACCTTTGTAACTTTGACCTTAGGATTCTAAACTCCCGGCCACTCTTCAGGGATGGGGTGGGGTTCCTGACATTCTTGCCTGCAGTGCTCAGCTAGAAGTTATTACGGCTCCCTTTCCATCATTGTTCCTGGTTGGTTGTCTCCCCTTGTCCGTATCCCTCAGCTTTTCTGATTTCCTAGATTTTAACACAGCAGACCTGAGCTAGATGAGGCAAAACGAAAATCCAGACACACCACCACGTTGCCACTTGAGTCTCCAATTCCCTAGCCAGTCTGCCTGCCTTTTCGCACTTTTCTAGTCATTGGCATTTATTTTACATGTAATCTTGGGGATGTTAGTGGTACTCAGAGAAGGAAGCAGGGAAAAGTATTGATTCCTTTTTCCCAGAAGGAAGACTCTGTTGTGTGCTTTTCTGCCTCTTCTCCCCTTTAATCTTTAGATTAAGGGTTTATCCTGGGAAGTATTTTAATACTTGCCTATGGTAGGATCTCAATTTAAAAATAATTTGATTTCATTTTAGAAATATTATAGACAAGCCTCATTATATTGCATCCAAACCTCATCACTACTGACATTTGGGGTCAGATGAGTGGACAGAGGACTGATGGCTGTATGCTTTGTATAATATCTATATACCCTGGACTTCACCCATTAGATTCCAGTGATATTCCAAGTTGTGGCCATCAAAAATACCTAGATAGGGCTGTGGGGATAGCACAGTGGTGAAAGGCTGAGGATGAGAACCGCAAGAAAAATACCTAGACATTGGCTAAGTATTACTACTGATTACACATTCAGTTTTTCTCCTAAGTAACTTTTGCTACTGTTGTTTTTAAGTAGTGACAAAAAAGAAACTGAGCTTTTAGTGGATGCACACCTGACATCCCAGTAATCAGGAGGCCGAGTGAGGAAGGAGGATCACGAGTTTGAGGCTAGCCTAGGCAACATAGTAAGTTCAAGGCCAGCCTACACAGCTTGGCAAAAATCCATCTCAAAATAAAAAAAAAAAAATTAAAAGAAGGTGATGTGACGGCACAACATAGTACTTGTTTACTTTATAACTGGATTTGTTCCCCCATGCTACAAGCACACAACAAACAACAAACAAACAGAAACCCAGCTTTCAATGTTTATTGCCTCATAGCATATTGTTTCCTTCTCTCTCTCTGGGATGTTCCTTTAAAGAAAACAGCAGCAGCATGCAGGGGAGATTTTCTCTTTGAAAATTGTCCCAGCAACTGGAACTTTGCCTCACTTAGCACTTCTCCTGGTTCGAGACCTTCGAGGACCTGCTGGGGCCAATGGAGACTCTGGAGAGAGTGGTGTGCTCTGCCAGGCTTCACATGGTCAGTTAAGAGGCAGAGAATTCTATTTCACGGTTCATATCTCCACAGTGAGTCTACAGACAGGGGCAACAAACTAGCATCTCTAGTAAAAGGCTTCATCCCTTTGTTAGCTACGGAGTGGAAAGGTCTTTGCCCAAACACTGCACAATGGGAACTTGTTTAGAGTTTGACTTCATTAGAAAATAATGAAAGGAGAATGTTCATTTTGCTCTCTGCCTTCTGGAATGCATCCACCAACTATAAAAGATGCGGAGTGGACTCAGTTTATCTCTAACTGTATAGCCATGAGCAACTCACTTGATCCCTTGTTTATAAAATGAGGATAATTATGGTAGCTGATCTACAACAATAAATAAATGAACATATGTTAAGACCTGAGAACATGGTCCTGCTCAGGGTGCAGGATGAAGGCTTTCTGGGACTGAGGAGATGGCACAGTAGGTAAAAGCAAAATGGTGAGACCAGAGCTTAAATCTCCAGATCCCACATGAAAACCAGAGAGAGTAGCACAAGCATGTGTTAAGCCCAGCACTCCTAAAAGGAGGGGAGGCAGAGACAGCCACAGAAAAACAACAGAGACCCCCACTTCAAGGTTGTCTGGGAGACAAGGTCAATCCATCCAAGCAGAGGGACCAAGGACCTGCAAGTGGAAGGTACTGGCTATTCTCTATAGATGGCCAGGAGCTGTCCAAGGCATAGTGAGGAGGGAGACTGCAGTAATATATTTTGAAGTGCAGGAGTCAGATTGTTCTGGGCTTTGTCCCCTATGTTTCATGTTTTATTTTGAATGAGTTGGAAAGCTACTGTTAACTTGGGTAAAGAGGTACCAAGAACTGATAATGTGCTTCATAAAGACCACTGAGGGAGAGGGGATCGATCTTGATGGTAGAAAATTTGCTTAGCAAACACCCTGAGGATGGTCCCTAGCACAAAGAAAATAAAACCGTTCTAGCTGTCTTCTCTCAGCAACAGAAAATATCTCCAGGTTCAGTTTCCAGTAGCACACCCCAGCCTTTAAAACAGAAACCACCCCACAACACCTCACACATTCTGTGAACCGAATTCTAAGGCCAGTTCAAGCCTAGCCCTAAGATCAATGAACTCCCCCAACACTTTAGTGTTATATGGTATGGACAGCATTCAGTTTGACTTGCGGGAAGAGTTAAGAAACCTTACAGCTAAGGGTGTGTCCATGAGCCATAGTTGTCCAACCTGGGGTTCAGTCTTCTCCTCTGTGAAAGGTGGGAGGTTGAATTTAAAGACTTCTGAGGTACTTTCCAATGGGCAGTAAGTGTGGTCTCCTGACAGTGTGTTTCCTATGCCTCAAGACAGCTGCCTTTGGACAGTGGGTTATGGGGAGAACTTTGGAGCCCACCTAACAACAACAACAAATAGCTCACAGAGATCTAGAATTTACTATGTGTCGGTTACTGTGTCAAATATTGTGAAATATGTATGACATCTCCTTTCCACTTGCAGATGGAAAAACAGCCACGCTGAGATTAATTTATTCAAGTGCACAGGTCTAGTGGAGGCTCTGTGTTATCATTCATAATCCTACTGCTCATTAACAAAAGTCTACCTCATAAAAATGAACATTCGACATGGTCAATATGGTTGACCCTGTAACTAAAGTAGATTTATAGAGACATATCTTTGTATTCTGTCAAAATTATCAGTAAATATTCATCCTGGTTTTAAATATATATATATATATATGTGTGTGTATGTATGGTTAAATTATCTCATATTTTGTTAAGTAAATGCATAGCATAATGCACCAATGTTATTGGTATAAGTTGGAATAATACAAAGATGAGCAAATCATAACATTCAAAATGTGCTTTAAGGCAAGAGTTCTGCCTGGTTGTTAATGAGAAAAAGAACAAAATTGCAGTTTGGCGAATGTGCTAGATAACTTTAGTGTCAACTTGACACCCCTGGGTTGAGGGAGCCTCAATTGGGGAATTGGCTCCATTGGACTGGCCTGTGGCCATGTCTGTGGAGTATTGTCTTGATTGTCAGGCAATGTGGGAGGACCCAGCCCACAATGAGTGGTGCCACAACCTGGGCAGGTTGTTGTGTACCGTATAAGAAGGCAGGCTGGGCATGGGCCAGGGGAGCAAGCCAGTGAACAGCATTCCTCCATGGCCTGTGCTTCAGCTCCTGCCTCCAGGTTCCCGCCCTGAGTTCCTGCCTTGGGCTCCCTAAGTGATGAACTGTGACCCAGGAGATGTAAGCTGAATAAACCCTTTCCTCCCCAAGTTGGCGTCGGTCAGAGTGTTTTGTCACAGCAACGGGAGACAAACTAGAACAAGGAAGTTATTATATAAACACTAAGCTTTAAAATATATCTAGCCTGGGGGCTGGAGAGATGGCTCAGTGGTTAAGAGTGCCGACTGCTCTTGCAGAGGACCTGGGTTCGATTCCCAGCACCCACATGGAGGCTAAGAACCATCTTTAACTCCAGTTCCAGGGGAATCCAACACCCCCTTCTCCACAGCATTGCATGACACAGGTGCACCAACCTACATGCAGGCAGTACACTCATACACATAAAAAATAAATTAAAAAATCTAAAAAAAGAAATCTTAAGTGGTGGTACCTGCCTTTAGTCCCAGCACTCGGGAAACAGAGGCAGAACTCTGTGAGTTCAAGGCCAGCCTGGTCTACATAGTGAGTTCTAGGATTGCTGGAGCTACAGGGAGACCCTGTCTCAAAAAGACTCATATATATATATATATCCTGTATCCCCTACCCCAATATTTTCTCAACCTCAATACCGCACCCAACACAGGATAGCCCCCAATGTAGAAAGGTTAGAAACATGATCCAGACCTCTCAGACTTCCAGGGAGTCAGGGTGTTCTTTCATATTTGGAAGATGTAGAACCTGGAAGGTGTAGGAACATGTCTATGCCCTCCTGGGACAGTAAGGGAAATGCAAGCTCTATGTGAGATCACTAGTATAGAACTAGGGGAGGAGGAAATCACAGACAAAACCCCACCTGCCACATTTGCTTACAAAGCTGCTCATTCCTGATAGAAAAACAGNGAGTTTTTTTTTTTCAGTTCTTTTGCTGTTATTGTTCTCTCCTACTCATATTGCTTCAGTATATATACATATTTATACATAGTTACATATATTTACATAAATATATACATACACATATCACTTGAATTGGAGGACATTTTTTTTTCCTAAAAGATGTTGTATTTTCCTTAAGGAAGTGCTTGAAGGCTCCTCCTTGGCAAGCCCAAACCATCAATCCTGTACTTGTGCTCCACATTGGGGTCTTTCCCTCCCATAGTTCCCCAAATGAAGTCCAGTAAGCATGTGTCCTGTCTTGATCCCCCTGCACTGACCTCCATGATATAGCCAAGGCAGTCCAACAATGGCAGTCCATATTCTGACGAGGCTGAATTCCCATTAGCTGCTTAGTTCACAAGGGTACCTCAGCAGTCCTCAGTCCATATTGGAAGGTTACAAAGCTGTATCTCATGTCCTTGAGGAGTGCTAAAAGCAGTGGCAGCCACAGAGCAGATGAACCTGCCTGTAAGAACTGAAGACAGGCCAAACAAAAGTTCTCTCTTTTTTCTTTTTGTCTTTTTTTTAAATTTTTTAATTTATTTTTGTATGTGTATGAATGTACTGTCTGCACGCAGGTTTGTGCACCCGTGTCGTGCAATGCCATGGAGGTCAGAAGAGGGTCTCGGATTCCCCTGGAACTGGAGTTACAGACGGTTCTTAGCCGCCATGTGGGTGCTGGGGATCGAACCCGGGTCCTCTGCAAGAGTAGTCGGTGCTCTTAACTGCTAGGCTATCTCTCCAGCCCCTCTTTTTGTCTTTTTACTAAGATCTCAAGTTTTATGTCTGCATTACAGTTTCTCTGATCTTATTGATTATTTATTTCTGGTTGTACTTTCCTTCTGGATGCTTAAGGCCACACAGTTAGCCCAGATTAACCAAGGTTTTGTTTTGTTGAGGTCAGTTGAGGATCTGGTCTTCAAGGGTCTCTCGGGGGTTCTTTGTAGGGGGGGGAAGCCCCTTGCTTCTTTCAGGTCCTCCTCCACCAGTTCCATCCACTTGAGGACAAAATCAGGTCTTGCTAGACCAGGCTTCCTTTTCTGAAGCATGAGCAGACTTTCCTCTTTATAGACTGGACACTGGCTGAAGTCCCCTTAGTGGCTCTCCAAGACCTCCCTGAACAGGAAGAATGGTGACCCACCTCTGCAGGACTTTTCAAGAGATGTCCCCATGCGTAATCCCCTAAGACTTGGTTGGCCTCTGAGGGCAAGGAACAAAGTTACCCCCCAGGTCCCTTGGCCAAATTAGCATGGATGTCAGGTATGGTCATTAAGCACCCAGAAAAGCAAAGTTGCACCAGTTTGAAATACCTTTTAAACTGACCAAAGACTAAAGTTGAACATCTATTTCCAAAACTGATAACATTTGCAATTGTGAAATATCATGGCTCATTCCTTAATGATTACATTTTTCATGCATATTCTTTTATTTAAGCTCTGAAAAGATGGAAACCTATCAACACATACATATTTCCAAGGTGACTATAGAAGACTCTTTGGAGCAAATCTCCATTCATTTATACACTGTGAAATGAGTAGGGCAATCCCTAATCTGAATTAGAGGACATGAGACTTGGGTATAAATATCCTTTAAAGACAAAGGCTGGAGAGATGGCTCAGAAGTTAAAAGCACTGCCTGTTCTTGCAGAAGACCCAGGTTCAAATCTCAGCACCCACATGGCAGCTAACAACTGCTCATAACTCCAGTTCTAGGGATTCAATGCTGTCTTCTGTCCTCCATGGCCACTGAAGGGCATGGATGTACTTACATACATGTGGGCATAGCACTCATACATACAAAATAAAAATAAATCTAAAAAGAAAAATGAATTTAAAATAGAAAAATAAAGTAAAAAAAAAAACATATGAGGATCATTCTACAAAGTCCAAGATGCCTACTCTTTACAAAGCAATAATCTATCACTTTTATTGTTGTTTTCAAGTTTTATTTCTATAACAATGTTGTAATTGCCCCTTCAAAATGGATTTTAAACTACTAGAAACAGTCCTTATTGTTGTTCAAATGTCATTAGAAATGATGACTAAAAGGAAGCAAGATTAGCTTATAGGAGAGAGAAACCTAGATCTGTGAAGAAATAGAGCATCTGACCTTTAAATCTAGAATATTTATCTAGCTTGCATGTAATGCATTTCTTTCTGTTTCAAGGTAAAGAATCTTTGGGGAAAACACAATTTTCCATGTCTTTAAAACTAGAGGGAGGATGGCTGGAGAGATGGTTCCATGGTTAAGAATGCTTGCTGCTCTTCCAGAGGACCTGAGTTCAGTTCCCAGCACCTACATCACACAGCTCACAACTGTCTGTAACTCTTGCTCTAAATAATCCAGTGCCCTCTTCTGGATTTCTAGGGTGGCTGTACATGTCACACACACACACACACACACACACACACTTGTATTAAATAATAAAAATAAATTTGGGGGCACTTTTTGAGACAGGGTCTCCCTGTAGCTTCAGCTGTCCTGGAACTTACTATGTAGACCAGACTGGCCTTGAACTCGCAAAAGCATAACTTTTTAAAATCAGATGAAGGAAAACATAGCCAGGACATATATATATATATATATAT
>VZQC01006589.1:2563408-2640541 GCA_009823505.1 Rhizomys pruinosus
TTGTCTTTTCGAGACAAGGTCTCCCTGTATCCCCAGCTGTCCTGGAACTCGCTCTGTAGACCAGGCTGGCCTTGAACTCACAAAGATCCGCCTGCCTCTGCCTCCCAAGTGCTAGGATTAAAGGCGTGCGCCACCACGCCCGGCGTAAACTCATTTCTTATCTGCTTTGCACCACTATTGATCTTGTAACATTTAATGGAATGCTAGTCTTGCCTCCTTTCCTTCTCTTCTTCCTTTTCTCCTCCTTCTGTTTCTCCGCCTTCTCTTCTTCTCTTCCTCCTCTTCTCCTTTCTCTTCTCCCCCTGCTTCTCTCTCCTGCCTCTTCCTCTTTTTACCTCTCCTTCTCTCTTCCTCCCCCTCCTCTCCTCCTCTTCTTTTTCCCTCCTTTCTTCTATCTCCTTCTTTATTTTCCTTCTTCACATATATTGGTATCAACTCTTACAACTAGAAATTTCCTAATCTCTAAATTTTAGGGGAGAAGCTTTCCCTTAAACAAACTAGTTCCCCCATCCTTTATAAAAGAAGAAATACTTGTCATGTTGCTGAAGGGAGAAGGGCCCTGTGAAAGGTCCAGTATGTGTGGAGTTTCTATTTGGATGATGAACAGAGGCAGTAGACTAACTCTGCTGCCCCATCCGTCTTCTTCTTTCTTTCTTTTTTTATTGAACTTTGGTACATTTCATAGAACAGTTATTAATCAAACTTAGACCCTCTCCATTATCCATTCCCCCTCCCCCACACTGGACCTCATGCATATTAAGTCTTATCAAGTCTTTGTATCCAGATGTCATATCTCTAGACAAACGAAATTTCTTAATATCTGCTAAATATGGATCCTTAAATCTATAGAACCATATCCCTCTTGTTTTCATGCTCTAGTTGTTCATGCTGTTTTGGCTTTGCTTCAGAAGATAGAACGTGGCCAGCAAATTAGAGCTATAGAAACTCTGTCATCACGGTCGTCTTTGGTCTTCTCAGTTTATTTGATTGATTTTGTTTTTTCTCCACTTTAAGAACTGACTTTGGTCTCTCCTTCTCATCCCTTTCATTGAATATGGAGAAAAGATTTATCAGGAGCAGTTGCGCCCTACCAAACTGATCCAGGAATCCTCCTGTCTTTCCTTAAAGGATAGAATATCACGCCAAACAATGTTGTGACCTCTCCTGCTCTCCTCATCCAAGAAGAGCTCCCTCACACACACATAGTCACAAACACATATGTATCCACATACACACATACCCACATAAACACGCACATACAAACATGCATGCACACACATACTTATACCCACAAAACACACATGAGCACTGTAGGTGTTCCCTTGATTGCATTAACTGTGGATAACAATGCATAACATTAGCACTTCTGTAGTGTTTGATAAATGTGATCAGTTTCAATGAAAGGCAGCACAGTACAGGGAAATTCTTAAGTCAGAATTTCCCTCTTCCATTCCACAGTTACGTTAAAGAGTGGTGAAATGACAGGCACTTCTCCAAGGAAATTCCCTGACAAAACTGTTTTCTAAAGAAACATAGAAGTTAAATGAGGAGACGGGAAGAGAGACGAGAACAAGTCATGATCAGTGTTTTACTTCCATTCAACTTGGTTATATTCATTATTTGGCTATAAGATTTCACATGTGTGTGCATGTAGGTATGTATGTATGTGTTTTACAACTAGTGGTGCAAGAGTGCTTCACAAATCTGGCGGAGTGACTATAGAGCAGATTGTTGTCTCCAGTTTTCCTAAAGAGCAGTCATATATTTATACCTGACAGAGAACTGGAACAAAATCTAGGGTACTTGATGTAAATAATGGGATTTTTACTTAGGGAACTTGTTCTGAATGTTGGAAGTTTTAGAGTGGCCAAAAGTTCCTACTGCAACCTTGAAAACTGATTTAATAAGTTAAAATAAGAACTGTTTAGACAGAACAGGGAAAAAATAATTATGTTCAGTTCTCTGACTCAGAATCAGTGCCTTGCTGATGACCACAAGTGAACTGAGAAGAGTCTATTCTGACCCCCAATGCTGTAATAATATTGATCCTAAACAAATAAGGGAATAATATATGCTGACTACATATACTTTGGGTACTGTTTTTTTTTTCTGCACTGCCTTCATAACAGTTATGGGTTAATGCAAATACATTTATCTGTGAGGTTTGATTACAATAAATTTTTAAATATCTGTTTTTTATTTTCTAAAAAAATAGCTTTATAGAGTTATAATTCACTTTTCATCTGTGCTGGGTGTTTTATAACAGTGAGGAGAAAAAATAAAACAGATAGACTTTCTTAGCCTCCCTATGGAGTAAGATCATGTTATATTTGTCTTTCTGTGCCTGGCTCTTCCTTTAACATAACCATCTCTAGGATCTTCCATGTGGTCACAAATGAAAAGACTTCCCTTTGGATGGCTGAATAGCATTCTGTTGTGCATTTTCTTCATCCATAAGCAGACAGACATTTAAATTGATTCCCTGTCATGGCTGTAAACAGTCCTCAAGTAAATGTGGAATGCAAAAATCCCTTTGGCATACTAACTGCATTTTCTTTGGGTATATACTGAGTAGTAGGACTTCTGGATTGTAAGTATTATCATTTTTAACATTTTGTGCAGACTCCTTACTGGCTTTCTAAAGGGTGCACTACTCTGACACAGCTTCCCACAAGTGGCATGCAAAAGTTCCCTGTTTTTCACTGTCCTCTCCAGCATTGATTGATTGGTTAAGATGGGGTCTCATTATGCAGCCCTGGCTGGCCTGGAACTTACTATGTAGACCATGTTGACTGCTAGCTCACAGAAATCCTCCTGCCTCTGCTTCCTGAGTGTACATGCCCAGCTCTAACATTTGTGTTTTAGTCCCAGAAAGCCTTGATAAAATTATCTCTTTTCTAGCATTATGGTCTATATGAGCAGAGTTTCTCAAACTTTAATGTGGGCAGGACACAACTGGAGAATCTTGTTAAAGTGCCAATTCTGAGGCACAGAGTCTTGAATGGGACCTGGGCCTCTGCCTCCCCCACGAACTCCAGATGATTCTGATTCTTCTGCTCTGTGAACCACACCTTAACCTCCTAGCCCTCTGGTCCCATTCTGCCAGGAACTACCTGTGTGGATTTTTTTTCTTTCTTTCTTTATTACTGTTATTTTATTATTTTGTCTTTCCATCCTTAATGTTAGCAGAGTTCCTGGTGTTTGACAAACATTTGGTCAGATCATATCAGTGAAATAAATTGTCACTTGCTTCTCTGAGTCACATTTCCACAGAACAGCCTACCCACAGTTGGCCACCAGATTTAAATACAACATCACCTAGAGTTTGGCCCATATCGAGATGGGCACAGCACAATGTCAGACAGCCATGGCTAAAATAGGACTCAGGAGGAGAGTGAGTTTTATATCAGCAAGTATGTGGGGGGGTGGGGAACGACACTCAGCAATCTCATCATTAGTCCGAATTGTAGGGAAACTCTTCAATAGTGATAGTATCAGGCAGCAAGCAGGCCCTCCAGTTTCTGTTGAAACTAACACTGGTGGCCTTCTCCTCATCACTCCACTTAAAGTCAAAGGCCTGAAAACTCTCACAGACTTGGGGATCACCGCCATGTTCCTCTGGTTATGGAACCTAATCAGAACCTGGGTTGATGTTTTCTTGTGTTTTGTAGTGATGGCTTTAATCTCTGGATCCTGCAGTAGTGAAGGGTCCTCTACTGTATTAGTCAATTTTCTGTTGCTGTGATAAAACACCACGACCAAAGGAACTTATAAAAGGAAGAGTTTATTTGAGCTTACGATTGACAGTTCTAGGGAATTAGAGTCCATTGTGATGGGAGGCATGGCGGCTGGAGAGGCATGGCGGCTGGAGCAGCAAGCCCAGGGTCACATCTCGCAATGAGCACAGGAAGCAGAGAGAGACTGGAGACCACGAGGCTTGTTAAACTCACCAAGCCTGCCCCCAGTGACATACTTCCTCTAGCACGGCCACACCTTCTAAGACCTCCAAAAACAGTGCCACCAACTGGAGACAAATGTCTGAATACTTAAGCCTATGGGGGGACACTCATTCAAACCACCACATCTAACTTGACCCAAGGTCTATCTGGAGAGCTCAGTGGGCTGTAAGCTGTGATGGTGATGCTCTTGGAGTGGCAGTACTGGATCAGTTTGTCCTGGGTGAGATATGGGTGGCACTTGACCTGACTGGTCACTGGTTTATGTTTGAGTCCAGGTTCATTCAAGATCCTTTCAGTCTGGAAGGGGTTGAAGTTAGAGACACCCAGGAAAACTAATGCCTCGTCCACCAGTTCTTCTATGACCTCCCAGGCATCCAAGAATGTTATCTTACTGGTGAGAACATTGCCTTTTTCACCTTTGGGGAATAACTCCTTCCTCCCAGCTGAAGTGTCTGTGGCCAGTGAATAAGACAGAGGTCCAGATAGCCCAGTTTCAGGTACGTGGAAGGCTTCCTTCAGCAGTTTTCTCTCAAAGCACGTGGACCACAGCTTGCTCACAATGAAGACATCCTCCCGCTTCACAGCCTTCTCTTCGATCTTCTCCTGGGCGGCTTCTCCCACCATGTTCTCATTATAATACACACATACACAGTCAATACGTATATATCCAGCATCAATGGCTACCTTCCTGGCTTCCTTGGCTTGGCCTGGAGGACACTTCCAGGTGCCCAGGCCCATGATGGGCATCCTGGCTTTGGTACTGAATTCCACAAAGGTGGCCATGGCTGCTGCAGAAATCTTTCTTAAAGAACAGAGAGGTATTTGTACCCTTCTATGGGGTCTTATATTTGTTACTGTTGCCTTGAGAATCTAGACATTGCTCATTTTCAATTTAAGGTTATTTGCCTACCACAGGCAGATATCTTTTAAAAAACATCTTGACTTGAGAATTCTATGGTACCAAATGATAAACCACAAGCACTTATCCTTATTCTTAAACAACTTTTTATTTTTAAGGGCTGGGGCTATAGCTTAGTGGAAAAGCTAAGTGTTACCATGTATGAAGAGCTTGTGTACCATGTATGAAGTCCTCGTTTCAATCCCCAGCATTACCCAAAAGGACTTCTTTAAATAGCAACTTTAACCCACAAGCAGACACTTAATGGCATATGTATAGACCATTCTACCATTTTTTTTTTCTTTTAAAAGAGGTTTTGTTGATCTCTTTCTAGGTAAGGACTTTTTGGAAGGAACTTTTCAGAAAACCTCCTTAATCGTGATAGTGCTGTTTATTCTGCCCTACTGCTTGGTAGCCTGTAAAGCCATTCTAAGAAGTGAATAAAACGTATTGTCTAGGGGCTGGAGAGATGGCCTAGTGGTTAAGAGCGCCGACTGCTCTTGCAGAGGACCCGGGTTCGATCCCCAGCACCCACATGGCGGCTAAGAACCATCTTTAACTCCAGTTCCAGGGGAATCCAATGCCCTCTTCTGACCTCCCTGGCATTGCATGACACGGGTGCACAGACCTACATGCAGACAGTACATTCATACACATACAAAAAAAATGTATTGTCTAATATCTGGGAAAGATTTCATGTAAGAATAAAAACTTGATTTCCAGTGAGTTTTATAGCAAATTGGGAACTGTTTATTTTGTCTCATGATGTAGCTCAGGCTAGCCTCCAACTCACTATGTAGCTGAGATGACCTTGAACTTCTGATGCTCCCACTTCCACTTTCGCAGTGTTGGGATTATAAACATATACAACCACACCCTGATTTTTTTATTTTATTTACTTATTTTATATGTACAAGTGTTTTGCCTGCATGTATGTAAATGCACCTATATCATGCAATGCCTGTAGAGGACAGAAGAGCCCTCAGATGCCCTGGAACTGGAGTTTGGGGCAGTTGCTAGCCACCATGTCGGTGCTGAGAACCAAATCCAGGTCTTCTGCAAGAGCAAGCGATGCTCTCACTACTGTGCCATCTCTCCAGCCCCCACACCCAGTGGTTTTAAACTATGCTGAAGATCAAACCCAGGACCTCATGCATGTTATATAAGCACTCTACCAAGTGAGCCACCTCCTTGTCCCCTGGTAGTTATTTTTTAATAGATAAAATAAACTTTAGTAGATAAAATAAACTTTCAGTAGCCAGCATGCAGAAAGTCTTTCCCTTTGAAATGTAGGTATAGTATAACTCAGTAAACTCAAAAGCCATTGCAGCCACAAGAGCCTCATTTTGCCATTTGGTATAACAGAGCATTTGACTCAGCTGAACATCAAGGGTGGCTAACAGTCAGAGCAGCTGACAATGGTTCTTGTCTTTGGGCCACATGATTGGGCCTTCTTGGACTCTATCTCCATTTGTGATCCCCCCACACGCATTCTCTGTTAGTGCTCTCCTGTGATACACAAACAGATGATGGGCAGACTTCAGGAGAACACACTTGTAGCCCCCTGCTCCTTTTCACAGGTCCCATGCCCCCAGTCCCCTGCTGACAGTGGTATTTTCTGCTTCAGGTGACCTCTCCTGATGCCACACGCTTTCTGAAATCATTGTCAGCTCTGTTTTCCTAAGGGAACTGGCAACCCAACACTCCTCCACTTTTACCTATTCCCCTCATGAATGGGCTTTTATTTTATTTTGGACTCCCTCATAAATGCAGCTCACTGTGCCATCTTGGGCACCTCCAAATATGGGCCAGCCTCTGTACCTCATTCACATCATCTCCTAGTTCAAGCCCAACCTCTACTCTCTGCATCAGTCTCCTTTCAGTCCTAAATCTATCTGCTAGCTTATCTCCTTTCTTCTCTCGAGTGTGAATGTAAGATTTATCAGTTATTAAGCTGTTTATTTTTTTAAAGTCATCTAGCATTGTATCACCGTTATTTCACTATTTGCAAACTGGCTTTGTCGTTTTATTGATAGCACTCGGGTGGAGAGCTCCCTGCTAATATATGCAAAATCACAGCTCCCAACGAGCTTTCCAGCCCTGCTAATGAGAGGATTAGCAAGAGCACTGCAATGTATTTAACCTGCAGCACTAGCTCTGTTTCAATAAGACTTCAACAGCCTATTAAATGGAGTGGGGGCTCAATTAACCCACACAAAGGCCACTCTACCCACCATGGCAGGGAGGACCACATTTAGCATCTGCCTAAGCAGCTTGTTGGAGCTGGGAATAAAGAGAGTGGCATGTTCTTGCCTGCAGCTATGATGTAACTGAAATGATGATTCTGGTTCATCTGGACCAACTGAATAGATGACAGCATTGAAACCCATGAGTATCTCGCCATATGACAGTTAAAAAAAAAAAAAAAAGAAAGAAAGAAAGAAAGAAAAAACCAGCTCAATGCACCCAATGGTCACTCTACCCCCTGTGGCTCGTTCCAGGGTACTTCTCTCGTTGTTCCTGGGTCAGCTACTACGAGATGTGGATTATTATTTGAGGTTGGAAGATGTTAGGGTGTGACAGTTAATGGTCAGGAAGAAGAGATGATGGTCGACATAAAGATATTCCAAGAAATATATTATATTATGTTCAAAGAACAGTTCTTCCTGTAGTTAGAAACTTTATCTAAATATTCCTCTTTCGGGAGATGCTTTATCTCCCAGCCAGCCATTTCCTTCTAGAATCAACGCATGAGAATGGGAATTCTTGGAACCGGATGCCTCAGTAACTCTTTCCTTGAATCTTACTAGGATGGTTGGTCTATGTGGCTGGTAGAGTCCACTACCTATCAGGAAATCCAAGGTGCCTTGATAATTGCAACATTCAAGTCAGAAGGCCAAGATAACTAAAGGCGTGGACAGTCATTTATTTGCTGAGGATGGCATGAATCTATTCTAGTGATAACACCAAAACCTCCTTTCATTTCCTGCTTGTAAATTTTCCATGCAGAAGTTTTGAACTTATTCAGAAAATAAAGATATTTTGGGTTGATTTTTTTTCTATTTTTCATTGGAAATTTTTCTTTTAAATGACACTAACTTAAAACTAAGCCATTCATAGCTGGGTGTGGTGGCGCACACCTTTAATCCTAGCACTTGGGAGGCAGAGGCAGGCGGATCTTTGTGAGTTCAAAGCCAGCCTGGTCTACAGAGTGAGTTCCAGGACAGCTGGGGCTACAGGGAGACCCTGTCTCAAAAAGACCAAAAAAAAAAAAAAACCTAAGCCATTCATTACTATAGATTGATCCTATAATTTTGTTTATATTATTTGATTTTTCAGTCGTATAAATTTCTTGAATATTGATGAGCATTTTTCTCTGATTGGCCTCCCCCCATTGCTTCTCTCCTTCCAACACAGGATGCCACATGCTGATTTACCAAGTTTGTTGCTGTTATGTTTATCCTCTTCCTAGGATGCAAATATCACATTGGCCAGAGTTCAGCTTTGTTTACTAGTTTAAGTCAAGCATCTAGAACTGCTTCCAACCTCTTTAGGCATTCAATAAATACTTGTGGAAAGAAACATAGCTTGCTGCACTAGTTATAGAACCACAAAACCCAGTGATTCATTGGGTTAGACTCTTAAATTGGAACCTTCAGAAAATTAAGAAAAACCACTGAGTTTTAGGTGGATGGACTACATGAAGGAACCAGAGTCAAGTGGTCCCTTTTCCCTGTACCATCTTTGGTAAGGGACTGGGAGAAGGCTAATTTCCAAAACTGGAAGAGACCTCCAGGTCCTGTGGCATGGGACCTAGACCTGAATCCTTTTCCTTGTTTTTATGAGATGTACTAAGGCCATGTTTTATTCAACAAAAAATAGAAACAATTGAATGAAGCATTGCAACCCAGATGCATGAATTGGGGCTAATGCAAGCACAGCACGAATAGGTCATGTTTGCTACAGTTCTGCACAGTGTTGAACTACTGGTGGCAAAAATGATGGAGTGCATGTTGAACATATCACACAGTGCTTATGGAATGCACCATAATATAACACCCTAAAGTTTTATTCTGTGTATCCATTTACTTATGCTTCTAGACCTAAGATTACTATAATGTTAGAGAGCATGAACTCTTTATAGTAAGAATACTAATGGCTCTATCTTGGTCATGAACTCTTTATATTAAGAATACTAAGGGCTCTATCTTTAGTTTGTGTGTCTGAGTAGCCTTTGAGCCACAGCAGAGTCTGAAAATAGTTTTCTGATTTCTTTATAAGCAGATTGATACATGCACTCATTGCCAATCTTGCATAAACTTTGAAATTCTTAGTGTATCCAAGGTGAGAAGGAGCACTTTGTGTGTACCCTAGACAGTCTACAGCCATCTTCAGTTGGTCAACAAAAAGAGTCTGAATCAGTGGAGATCCCAGAGGTACTGCTGCATCTGAGCCAAATGGGTTTGGACAAGACATATTCTGGGGTAATGGTACCAACTGTACACAGAAGTCATAACTGTATTAGTTACTTTTCTGTTGCTGTGATAAAACATTGTGACCAAGCCAGGCGTGGTGGTACACGCCTTTAATCCTAGCACTGGGGAGGCAGAGGCAGGTGGATCTTTGTGAGTTCAAGGCCAGCCTGGTCTACAGAGTAGGTTCCAGGATAGCTGGGACTACAGGTAGACCCTGTCTCGAAAAGACCAAAAAAAAAAAAAATTGTGACCAAAGGAACTTATAAGAAGAAGAGTTTATTTGAGCTTACAGTTCCAGAAGAATAAGAGTCTGTTGTGGCAGGGAGGCATGGTGACAAGAGGGGGATGGAGCAGAAATGGAAAGCAGAGGTTCACATCTTTAAGAAGACACAAGAAGCAGAAAGCAACTGCAGTTTCAGCAAGGCTTAAGAGCTCTCTAAACCTGCCCCAGTGACATGCTTCCTCCAGCAAGGCCACAACTTCTAAGATCTGCCAAAGCAGCTCCACCAGCTGGGGACAAAATGTCCAAATACTTGGAGCCTCTGGGGGACATTCTCACCCTAACCACAATATACCACTCTCTGGCCCCCATAGGCTCATGACCATATAAAATGCAAAATGCATTTTGTCCAACCTTAAAAGTCTCCATAGTCTTTACCAGTCTCAACACTATTCAAAAGTCCATAGTCTAAAGTCTCTTCTGAGACTCAGGGAAATCTCTAAACTACAAGCTCCCATAAAATCAAAAGGCAAATTACATACTCCCAACATACAGTAGAACCAAATACATGTTCCTATCCAAAAGGGAGGAATAGAGGTGTAGTGAGGAAATACCAGACCAAAACAAGACCAAAAACCAGCAGGGCAAAACCAAGTCCAGTAGCTCCACATCCAACTTCTGGGACTTTACTTTCAAAGGGCTTGGATGGCCCAGCCTCTCCAGCTTTGCTGCATGCGACACTGTGCTCTACCTGGTTCATACTTCTTATTGATGACAGATCAGAATGATCCATGACAGGAATTTGTTTTAATAAAGCTCCATTCTTACTGTATTGTATGGGCACCCAGACACCAAGTGAATGCCCCATTCTCAGAGACATTCCCATGTATCTCATGGTTCCATGTGTGGTATTTTGTTTCAGATTCTGGTTGTATAAAAGACTGAACTCAGGACGTGGTGGCAGATGCCTTTAATCCCAGCACTCAGGAGGCAGATGCAGGTGAATCTCTGCAAGTTCAAGGTCAGCCTGGTCTAAATAGTCAGTTCCAAGCTAGCTGGGGCTACAGGAAGAACCTGTCTCAAAAAGACAAAAAAAAAAAAAAAAAAAAAGTGAGCCAACCCAGTAAGTGCCTTAACAGTCCTGCTTTCCAGAATTAAGATTTCTCAGGGCTGGAGATATGGCCTAGCATTTGAGAGCACTGCTCTCTTTGCAGAGGACCTGGGTTCGATCCCCAGCACCCACATGGCTGCTGAGAACCATCTTTGACTCCAGTTTCCAGGGAATCCAACGCCTCTTCTGACCTCGAGGCATGCATGACACAGGTGCACAGACACATGCAGACAGTACATTCATACACATACAAGAATAAATAAAAAAATTTTTTTTAAGATTTCTCTAGTTCAAATTCCAGTGTAATTGAAAAGATAACTTTAGTTAATTATTATTCCCACTAAGAAGGCCATACAACCAACTCTCATCCGATTTGACTTTGAATGAACTCTCCCAAGGCAATCTGAAGGACAAACAATATTCTAATTCCTGTTGAGTCAAGAGAAGATATAACTTTCATTGGTAGCCATCTAGGTTACTACTTATCACTTTTTTTTTGAGACAGGGTCTCCCTATAGCTCAGTTGGCCTGGAACTCACTCTGTAGATCAGGCTGGCCTTGAACTCACAGAGATCCACCTGCCTCTGCCTCCCGAGTGCTAGGATTAAAGGCATGCGTCACATAACCACCGCTTAAGATGGTTCTTGAATTTTTTTAATTTAATTTTATTGATGCTTGTGCGATTTCATACACTCATTTTCCAATTCATCAGGCATATTTCCCTTTCCTTCCCCCCCCCCACCCCACCGCCAGAATGCATTTTGCCATAACTGTCCTGCATCTTTCTCTCAGTTTTTTTTCTCGTTGGTTTAGCTATAAGTGATAATCCATGAGTACAAGCATCCTTCATGCAAAACCTATCTGCAGGCTGTTGTGCCCAAACACCTACAGCCCCACCATCCAGTGGGGGGTGACAGGTTGTTTGTTCAATCAAGTTGATCAAATGAGTGTCCAGACTACATTGCTGTAGTTTCACCATTCACCCCAATCGCAGCCCTTACATTCTACCACGCCCCCTCTTCCGCAGGTTGTTCCCTAGGCTTAGAAAAGGGGCACAGGTGGATGAGAGGTAAAACAGTCCACTCTCTCTGGAGCTGTTGACTTGGACTCTGGTCAATTCTGGCTGTTTCCTTTCATGGGCTGACAGTTTGTCCAGGAGTAACCTTTCGATCCTACTAATGAAGCACAAGCAATTAGATATATAGGTATTTAAGCAGCACTAATAGTTATGGTAGGTTACTTTGGCATAGACACATATGTTTGGATGATATGTTAATCCATGAATTACAATTTTCCCCCCTGTTAAATATGACAGGGTCTTACTGTGGCTTATAACATCTCCTAACCTGTAGGTTCTTGATATTTTAAACAGGAAAGACAATACCATTTCTCAACAGGTCCTGCTACTTCTTTCTCTGTTGCCTTATAACAAATCTAATTCACAAATTTATGTTTTCTAGAGCCCATAGATACTTCAGCTCAGACATCCTGAAGTTAGTATATATTCCTCACAAGAAAAGGTCAAGAACAATACCTGTCTCACAAATAAGCACTTAGCAATTTGTAATTGTTGCTGTCATTAAATTACTATAATTTAAAAAAGATGGTTCTTGGCCACCATGTGGGTGCTGAGAATCGAACCCAGTTCTCTGCAAGAGCAGTCAGCACTCTTAACCACTGGACCATCTCTCCAGCCCCTGATCACTTTTTACCAACAGGATTGTGCTGGATAGCTTTCCTTGTCAACTTGACACATGTGGGTGAAGAGGACCTCAAGGAATTTCTTCCATTGGATTGGCCTATGGCCACATCTGTGGGACATTTTCTTGATAAAGTGGAAGGACCCAACCCATTGTGTGCATAACCACCCTTGGGCAGGTGGTGCTGTGTTGTATAAGAAAGCAGGCTGAGCACAGGCCAAAGAAGCAAACCAGTAAGCAGTATGCGCCCATGGTCTGTGTTTCATGCTCTTACCTTAAGTAGTTGCCTTGGCTTCCCTTGATAATAGACTGTAAGTTGCAGCCAAATAAGTTGTTTTCTTCTCAAGTTGGTTTTGGTCAGTGCGTTTATCACAGCAATAAAAAGCTAACCAGATCAAAGATTTTCTTTGTATATGAACACAACCTCCCATTCCCTAACATAAATTTTGTAGAAATACACCTCTGTTAGGCTGTTCATTTTGTGCTTAAAACACATTTAAAAATAAGATGTGGTTCAGATGGTAGAGTGCTTGCCTAACATGAGAAAAGCCCTGGGTTCAGTCAATTCCTAGGACCCCATAAAGTCAGCGTGTTGGTACATGCCTGTAATCCCAGCACTTTGGAGGGGGAAGCAGGAGAAGCAGTAGTTCAAGGTCTTCCTTGGCTATGCAAAGGGTAACCTGGGAATTCAGAGATCTATAAAGAATTTTTTAAAAAGCCATTCTCAGCCAGGCATGGTGGTGCACGCCTTTAATCCTAGCACTTAGGAGGCAGAGGCAGGCGGATCTTTGTGAGTTCAAGGCCAGCCTGGTCTACAGAGTGAGTTCCAGGACAGCTGGGGCTACAGGGAGACCCTGTCTCGAAAAGACAAAAAAAAAAAAAAAAAAAAAAAAACCACTCTCAAATGACCCTTAATATATTTTTCTATTATGTAAACTGCAAAATGTTTTATAAGACACCACAGTAATGAAACAAACAAGCAAAAATCCAACTCGTTTAGAAGAAATATAATGAAACATGGTGGTACATGCCTATAATTAGCATTTTGAGGCAAAGGCAGGCAGATTTATTGAGGCCAGCCTGGGCTACAAAGTGAAAACACTACACAACAAAATGAAAGAAAGAAGGAAGGAAGGAAGGAAGGAAGGAGTTATAGCAAGAGTACTTTAATGAAAAACCTTGTCTTGACATCTGCTGCTAATTAATGAATTCTAAACATGATAAAGAATCTGCACCAATGAAATCTCCAAAGTATGGTGGTACAATGAGATCTGCATTATGACAAAGCCAGTTGACATGCCAAGGGGATGGGGAAAATATCAAGGATCCCACCTCAAGGTGAAGAGCTGCAGGCAATCAATGGATGCTGAAGACAGGAGAATCAGTTTTCTCCAGGGTATAGCTCCCTGAGAGGTCATCTAATGCCAAATGGGCAGCTCTGAACACAAGTATACAGAAGCACTACTAAATGGACCCAGTACACTATATAACAACTACAATTATAATAATATGTATATTATATATTATATATATGTGTATATAATATAGACACATGTGTATATTATATATAATATTATATTATATAATATATTAGATATATATTAATATACGTAGATATGTGGTGGTGCATGCCTTAAATCCCAGAACTCAGGAGGCGAGGCAGGCAGATCTCTGTGAGTTCAAGGCCAGCCTGGTCTTACAGAGTGAGTTCCAGCCAGCTGGGGCTATAGGGAGACCCTGTCGCCAAAAAAAAAAAAAAAAAAATGAAGACATTATAATAAAAAAAAATCATCATTACTCATTTTGGTTATTGACTCTGTATGTCCCACATTCAACTAGAAAAAAGTATTTAGAATGTGAAGATTAGGGGAACTGAAATCCAGGAAGCAGCAGGCGATGTGAGCCCTGAGCACCATTGCTGGATGCCCATAGGATTCTGCAGATGTAAAAATGACTAAAATCTATGCATGTCTGCAAGTGGAGATGAGAGGCACCAGGCAATTTCAATAAACTGCAGTAAACCCTAAGATAAAGAGATAAGATCCATTACCAACTCCATTGTGTGAGTGTGAACTACTCATGATCTAATTGGATAGACAAATGGATTCTGGACTCTGGGGCTCACTCTGAGTTAGCAGCTTTTTGTTTTCTGTTTCGTATTTACCATATTATACACTGACAAAAACCCTTCGGAGGAAAAGTAGATTCCAACTTGGTGAAGTCTCAGTCCACCTGGAAATACAGAGGAAAATGTCCATGCCATTGACTTAGTGTGAGAATCACAGAGGACCAGAAGCAAGGGGCTGAGTCCACGGCCTGGTGCGGAGCAGCCTGCAGTAACCCGCACCTGCTGGTGACCCTGCTCTAGCTGCCGGGGTCCTCAGGTCCTGGGAACCACAGTGTCGGTTACTACGGTGTGAAGTGGTGACTCACTGTGGTTCACCTCACGCGCTCAGTCTACTACTTCCCTTCTCATCCCCCAGTGCCTTCTGTTTCACCTCACAGATTCTTTTCCCTCGTAAAGCATCCTCCTTTAAGGAAAAAATGAGATCTATTGGGAATCCAGCACGGAGGCTGCCTAACCTGAGGCTGAAGAGGGCCTTCAGGTGACTCAGACATTTAAGGGTATTACTGATAAAACTTCATGGTA
This sequence comes from Rhizomys pruinosus, assembly GCA_009823505.1. Classification (NCBI taxonomy): domain Eukaryota; kingdom Metazoa; phylum Chordata; class Mammalia; order Rodentia; family Spalacidae; genus Rhizomys; species Rhizomys pruinosus. The sequence continues at coordinate 2,578,422 of VZQC01006589.1, forward strand.
GCCTATGTGCTTAAGAGGAATCAGTTGACAGTTTGAGGACAAGGTGAAATTCTGTGTTTACCAGGACACTGGAAGAGCAAGTACTGATAGCGATATTATAGGGAAGCAGTGTAAAGACGAAGGAAACCATGACAGATTAAAGTATGGAAAGTGGTTAGTGGGTTTTTTCAATTTATTTGTTTTATGTGTATGAGTGTTTTGTCTGCCTGTATGTAAATGTGCTCGTGTTATGCAATGTGCACAGAGGCCAGAAGAGGGCATCAGATACTCTGGGACTAGAGTTTCTGACAGTTAAGCAGCTACCTAAGAGCTCTACAAGAACAGCCAGTGCTCTTAACCAGGGTTAAGCCATTTCTGCATCTCACAGTGTTGTGCTATTAACAACAAAGATTCATTCTAGAATCAACCCAGTTTTGTAGATACAAAAGATGTGTTTGGAATGCAGAATGTCACTGAGCACATTTGTAAAATGGGTTTTACTTCCCCAGATAGAAATAGCTAAAGAGGGCTGGAGAGATGGCCTAGCGGTTAAGAGCGCCAACTGCTCTTGCAGAGGACCCAGGTTCAATCCCAGCACCCACATGGTGGCTGAGAACCATCTGAACTCCAGTTCCAGGAGAACTCCAGTTCAGGGGAATCGGACGCCCTCTTCCGACCTCTGCGCGGCAATATATATTTCTCACATATATACATATATATGTATATATACATATATATGTATATATATACATATATATACATGTATATATATATGTATATATATACATATATATGCATGTATATATATACATGTATATATACACATATATATATACATGTGTATATATATATGTGTATATATATATGTATATATATATGTGTATATATATACGTATATATATGTATATATATATATATATGTATATATTCAGTGTTCAGCTTAGAGACTGTCACCAAAGAACACACTCATATAACTAGTGTCCTGATGAGGAAACAGAATTTACTAGAATCTCACAGACTATCCCCAGGTCACCACTTTCTTCATTACCACAACCTTCCTGTGTTGCCCAAAATGCTGATTAACTCCCAACCCTTGCCACTTTACCCTAGTGTCCCTGCTTCTGTGGACTGTTCAGGTGGAATCAGTGAATCAGTGTGTGTGTGTGTGTGTGTGTGTGTGTGTGTGTGTGTGTATGTTCCAGTGTTTGTGTTCTTTAATTAAAAAATGAACAAATAAATAAATCCAGAAGCCTTGCTGTTAAACTGGCCCTGTGACTTCCTAGTTACCTAAATGTGACTTTTTATTTAATTAAACAGTATTGGTCCAATCTTTTTTATGTTTTAAACTTTGACATTTTATTTTAGTAACCTTTCCTACTAACACAACTATATATACATAGTTCAATATTTTTTTTCATTCTTTGCATCTATTTTTCATGTATTACTCATTTCTTTTCATGATAGTTGCTGAGAATCATGCTGGTGACTATGTGAGGTGGTATTTGTGAATGATTCACTTAAGGTGTCAGCTAGCTAGGAAACCAATGGGAAAACAGACAAGGGCTTCCAGTTAAACAGTGCTGAGTCTTATGGATTTTAAAAAAGGTTTTGAGCCTAAACTGGATCAGAGAGGACTGGTTCACATCTTTCTCCAAATGGGAGTGAAATGGGGCTTGGCTGCCATTGGAAAGGGTTAGTGAGTTTTGGATTAGGGAATAAAGCAACACACACACACACACACACACACACACACACACACACACACACACACATGTTTTGATAGGTCCATTGCAGCCTGTTCAGCTTGGGACAGAGCTGACCATCTGCTGAGAGCTTTTTAAATGTGTTTAAGTCGGCTGAGATGTTCTTTGTTGCTTTGGGTCTTTGTGTTGAGGTGTATTATTATTCCAAATTGTTGGAAAGCAGTCTTGCAGGAGGTAAGGTTTTGAATTCCTGATGGTGTGTGAATTTTTATCCCCAAGGTCTCTTTCTGGGATGAATTGATTTGCTGGCCAGAAAGGAGGCTGGATTCCTACTTCAGGTTAAAGGCTGCTGACACAAGGGTGTTTGGTTAGCGGCCTGCCCCAAGGGCTTCATGTGCATACTGACAAAGCCGGCTTCCCTCCCCAGCCCAAGCTTGGCAGTGGCCAGTGGCTAATGCAAGCTGTTTGGGGAACAAAGCAGAAATCAATCTAGCTTTCACCTAAAAGTAATTTGAACAAAAAGGAAAGGCTGGTCCTCTTCATTAAGGTCTGAATCCCACCCCCACCCCCACCCCAAGCCAGCAGCCATCTCTAGGTATATTTCACAAACTTCTACCACGTCAGAAACCTGAAAGGACTTCAGATTTTCTTAACCTTCTCATTTGCCATTATCAGCAACCTCCACTTCAGAGTCTCTAAGACACATACATTACTTTGCTAGAGCTGCCAAAATAAGGTACCTAGATAGGGTGGCTGTGTGAAAGGCCATTATTTTCTGTCAGATCTGAGGGCTAGGAATCCAGGACCAAGGTGTTGTGGGGTTGGTGTCCCCTAGAACCCCTCTTCTTGGCTTGTGGATGTCCATCTTCCTTCTGTGTCTTCAAGTGCCTCTCATGTGTGTCAGAGCCCTAATACCGTCTTATGAGGAGCTCAGTTATGCTGGATTAGAGTGACCTGTACAGCTTCATTTGACCCCACCCACCACTTTAAGCCCCCAAAACAGACATTAAGATCTCCAAACACAGTCACATTTGAATGTACTAGGGGTTGGGCTTTGAATACACAAATTTGGGACCAGAGAAATGAGCTCACAATTCAGCCCATTACAGGCTTGACATTCTAGACACTTCTCAGTGGTCATACTCTGGTCTCAAATAATACATTAGTCATATTTTTTCCTGCCTTGGACATGTTTCTGGATCAAAGTAAAGTATTATGTTAAGATAGCTAGGCTAGGGGCTGGAGAGATGGCTCAGCGGTTAAGAGCGCTTGACTGCTCTTGCAGAGGACCCCGGTTCGATTCCCAGCACCCACATGGCGGCTAAGAACTGTCTTTAACTCCAGTTCCAGGGGAATCCGATGCCCTCTTCTGACCTCCGTGGCATTGCACGACATGGGTGCACCAACCTACATGCAGACGGTACACTCATACACATAAAAATAATAAATAATTTTAAAAAGATAGCTAGACTTACAGACATCCTGGGTGTAAGGTCAATGAAAAGGAAAGAGAGACAAAGAGATTGAATGAAGATTCACACATGGCACAGGCTGTGTTCAGGAAAGGACTTGTGGGTAAGGAAGGGACCAGAGCCCCAGTCTGCTTGCAGGCAGAACAGGAGCAGGTCGAAGGAGACTGAAGGCTTTCCTCTTTTGGCCCGTGCTTAGCTATTGCTAGCGGTAATGGGCGTGGCGGGTAAAGAATGTCCGGAGACATATGATCATCTCTGCTGGCTGCCTATTTCTGGGGGTTGGCTGGGTGAGGAGAGCAAACTCCTAGAAAAGCAGGCTACTTCGGTTATGGAAACCGAGTTACTTTAGTTTGGGGAATTGTTAAATATTTTTGTAAATTGTTTATTGAATTTTTGCGTATTTCATACAGAGCATCGTCATCCTCTCTGTGCCCCTCCCACCATGGCACTCTCCCACAGTCCCTCCCCCAGTGGATTTCATGCGTTCTATCGTTTGTGTTAAGGCCTATAGATAGATTCAAGTTAGTGTTCTCACTTCATCCACTGAGGTCTAGTCAGCCTGTCTAGGCTTCTTCTCTTTAAGAAGATCTTTTTTTAACCCAAATAGAGGAGCTTTACAAAAGTACATAGCCACAGCCAACAGGGCAAGTCAGTTCACGACAACAGAAACAAATATTTCCTCCTGGTCATGTATGTGAACATGATCCTCCAATCTAGAGCTTGAATGATACCTTGCTGAACTGAGAGAGAATCAGCAGCCGGTAGCTTAATCATTTAGGAGGAAAGATATTAAAGGTACATTTAAGATTATGGTTATAGTTGTTTAAAAAACTCTGTTTTTCTAATGAACAAGTGAGTGATGACATCTATTAAGCTAGCCAAGAATTAGGCAGATAGAATTTATTTGACATTTTCTATACAAATGGACACAGGCATTAATTTAACTATTGTTTTAAGGAGTGAAAACTCAATAATCCTTAGACCAGACACTATTAAAAACTTGGTGAAAGATATCAATATGGACCATTTGTGATTTTGGAATGTTTTGCTTATAACTGGAAAAATGGATAAGATGGTCCTTTTCAAGGCATGGAGTCGGGAAGGGAAGCACAGCCATTGGCATTTGAACTTAAACTAAACAGCAGATTTAGTTTTACTCAAAATGTCAGACATTGAAAAAAAGAGGAAAAATGCCACATCTCTTTAATAAAAATAATCTAACCTAATGTGAGACTTAAAGAATAACTTAAGGGCTGGAGGGATGGCCTAGCGGTTAAGAGCACCGACCGCTCTTGCAGAGGACCCAGGTTCGATCCCCAGCACCCACATGGCGGCTGAGAACCGTCTGTGACTCCAGTTCCAGGAGAACTCCAGTTCCAGGGAAATCCGAGACGCTCTTCTGACCTCCGCGGCATCGCACGACATGGGTGCATAGACCTGCATGCAGACAATACATTCATACACATAAAAATAAATAAAAATAAATAAATAAATAAATAAAAGAATAACTTAAATGTTTTAAAGATTTATTTTTTTTCTATACATGTGTATTTTCCCTACATGTAAATATGTGTACTACAGGCATGGAGTGCCCAAGGAGCCCTGAAGAGGGCGTCAGATCCCCTGCAACTGGAGCTGCTGCTGGGAATGCAAACTCGTGCAACCCCTATGTAAAGCAGTCTGGGGAACTCTTTTTTTTTTTTTTTTTTAGTTTTTTTTGGTCTTTTTCAAGACAGGGTCTCCCTGTAGCCCCAGCTGTCCTGGAACTCACTCTGTAGACCAGGCTGGCCTTGAACTCACAAAGATCTGCCTGCCTCTGCCTCCCAAGTGCTAGGATTAAAGGCTCAAAATGAGCCTACCAGCTGACCCAGTCATACCGCTCCTGGGTATATACCCACAAGACTCATCCTACCACAGAGATACGTGCACATCTATGTTTATTGCAGCTCTCTTCACAATAGTGAAGAGCAACCCAAGTGCCCCCCAACTGAGAGTGGATAAAGAAAATGTGCTACATCTACACAATGGAATTCTATGCAGTGGTAAAGAAAGATGACATCATGAACTTTGCAGGTAAATGGATGGAACCAGAAGCCATTATGCTGAGTGAAGTAACACAGTCCCTGAAAAACAAACAACAATGGCGTATGGTGTCCCTCATTTGTGGATCCTAGCACCAAATCTCTATAACTTTTTTTCTTTCTTTTTTAGTAAATATATCTGATGTTACTCAGCAATTTGCTATGTAATGTAGGAATGTAAAGTAATATTCTTTTCTTTACCTGCATACAACTCTACTGTCAAAATGTGAATCCCTAAACATGTTTTGGAATTAACCTATAGTTTATTTTCGGATGTCATAATTTTGGTATATGTGTGGTGTGTGTATATGCATTTTTGGAGCATACACATTGGAAGGAACAAGAGCAACGAAAAAGACTGGGTCAAAGAACTGATGGAAACAGTAAACTTCTGCCCAAAACAGTAAACTACTGCACCCAAAAATTCAAAAAAGACTGAGAAAAAAATGAAAGACACATATCGCAGAAAGCATGAGCTCTGGTGGGGTGGGGGGAAGGAAGGGGGATGGGTCTGGATTTGACTAAGAAATCTTGTATGAAATACAAAAACCTCAATAAAAAGAGGGAGTTCATTGATTGTTATTAAGGTAAAGTACAAGTATAATTTTTGCAACAAATAGCTTTCTCAACACAATTTTTTTTCCGATAATGTATAACTTTTAAATATAGAGGAAATGTAGCATCAAGTTATTGGGTTAATTGCTAGGAAAAATCTAAGTCAGGTGTAGTGGGCATACACCCGTATTCCCAGCACTCAGCGGGTAGAGACAGAAGACTCAGCCTTGGCTACGTAACAAGTTTGGGGCCAGCCTTGGCTACAGAAGAACCTGTTTCCAAAAAGAAAGGGAAAAAACAGAAACGGAAAGAGATAAACAAACAGGGAAAGGAATGGAAGAAAACAGAAAATCAGGGGGCTGGAGAGATGGTTCATCAGTTAAGAGCAGTGGCTGCACTTGCAGAGGACCCAGGTTCAGTTCCCACCACCTACATAGCAGCTAACAACTGTCCATAACTCCAGTTCCCGGGAACTCCTTTGATGTCTTCTCACTTCTGTGGCCACCGCATGACATGGGTACACTCATGTGCATGCAGGCAATATACTCATACACATAAAATAATAAAAATAATTAACAATTTTTTAAAAAGAAAGAATAGAAAAGTCTTATGGGTAGTAGAGTCTGATTCTCCTGTGACTCCCATGAGCTCCGGGGTGGTAATTTACTTTGCTCTAGGGCTGCCTTATTCTCTGATGAGAGCCATAGTAAGGTTCACCTAAAACCGCTCAGACTTGCTGAATCCCACCTACTATGCCCTTAAGGGAATTAAATCCACAGCGCCAAGCAGTCCTCCACACCAGTAGTTTCTCCCGGTTAGTTTCCCGGGGAAGTAGCAGTGTCCAGCTAAGCTGAGAGGCGGGCAGAAGACTTTCATGTGCTTTAGACGATAGGACCCTATGTCTGGTGCTTGGCCACACCCAGGAAGTTTAGCCAACAGAAGAATCACTTCACTGAATAGCTTTTGGTATTTTAAGGTTTGTTATCATCTTTTCACACTGCTTCTCTAATGGTTCCTCCAGACTACCCTAAGAGCAGGGTGGAATGGACAAAGCTCCTTAGGAACCAAGAGTTAGTCCTAAGAATCTCATGTGAGCTGCAAATTGTTCTGAAATTTATTTTCATTAATATTTTTATTGATTCTTTGGGAATTTCATACAATGTATATTGAGCACATTCAGAGCCAGTCCCCTATCCCACCTCTACCCTACTATGGCACCCCAGACTCCATATCTTCTATTATTATTTTTCTTTTTCTAAAGGCCTATAGAATCTAAGTTGTGTCCCCAAGTGCTCTTGGGTGTGATCCATCCCTTGGAGGCTACCAGGTGTCATACTCTTAAAGGATACCCACTCTTCCTCATCCATTCTAGCTTTTTGTGTGGCTTGGACTTGCACAGGTCTTGTGCATTCTGTAACAAGTACTGTGGGTTCATGTATACAACTATCCTGTGCCGTCCAGACAACAGCTCCCTTGTAGTCAACCACCACCTCTGGCTCTGACAATCTTCTGCCCCCTCTTCCTGAATGATCCCTGAGCCTTGGGAGGAGAAGACATGATACAAGTGTCCCATTTAGCACTGAGCACTCTGTACCCTCATTCTCTGCACATGACCAGCTGTGGGTCTCTGTGTTCATCACTATCTGCTGCAAGAAGCCTCTGTGATAAGGGCTGAGAGGTGCGCTAATCTCTGATTAGAATATATAAGTCAATAGAAGTCAGTTTAAAGCTATTTATATTTAGCAGAATAATGGACTCTCTCTTGTGGCCTATGACCTGTCCAGCCACATGTTCTTGGCCCTGATACTAAATTTTTAACAATAAAACTCATGCACATTTTCTTTTTTTTTTTATTATACCGTATCTAGTTTACTTTAGGGTAGGACTAGTGCTTTAAATTCAAGAAACTAATTCCATGTCATCAGTCCTTCTTCCTTCCTCTCCCTCTGAAGTGCACATCCAATGCCTGTAGGGACTCCGTGGAGATGAATATCACTGCCATCTTCCTTTTCAGAGGAAGGTGTCAAGGATCAAAGATGCCAAGCAAAGCTGATAATGGCCTCCATTTATTAGTGTTCTCTGAAGTGTTGGGCTCTGTCTTAAATGCCTTTTCTCCTCACAGTCACCTCAGAATCAACATTTTACAGAGGAAGAAAACAAGACTTTTAAAGATTCCGTAATAAGCATTTGCTCCCAGGGTTAACTGGATGAAACTGTATTTGAACTCATTTTCCTGATTTCAAAGCATCTTCTCTTTCTGTGATATCACTATTTGTTAAATGTCTCAAATAAATTTTGTATCCTTAAGCGATCTGACTAGTTACATTAGGAGTGGTCCTCATTACCCTCTAATTCTTTAAAAGGAACCTGAAAAGGGAACTTATTCCTTGAACTTCTGATGGAAAATTATCTCAAGGCTTGTGTTTGTGTCTACTCCTCCTGATGAGGAGACAAAGCCTGTCTCTTTCTGTCAGGCAGGCTGCAGTGGTCAACATGTGTTACATAACCAGATGCAACAAAAAACTACATGGGTTTGCTTTTTTTTTTCAAGAGGGAGTTTTATTTGTTTCATTTTTTAAAATAACAAGTACTCAATATATTCATAAGTAAACACATTAATCATAAGAAGGAAAGAATAAAAAATAAAAATAAGGAAAGAATAAAGTTATAGAGAGGGCTTAGAACAAGAGAAGAAAGAGCCTAGGAGAACTCAGCAGATGCGGAACAGGAGCCTCCCCTCCCAAGAACCCAGAAGGGGCTGTAAGCAGTTAGGGTGTCCCCAGTGACCCCATGCTGGTGGAGAAAGCCTGAAGTCCTCACACCAGAGGGGAAGCTTGCCTCCTAGGAAGAGATTTACTACAGTTCTGAGTGCTTACCTCCCAAACACAGATGCATACTGCCTGCCTTCTGGTTAATCAGTTCTTCGCTGCAATGATGCCACAGAAAAGGGGGAGGAGCCAACTAGAGGTCTTTCAATCCCTGGTTTGGGCAAACTGTAAATAAATCTATGTTCTTTACTAATTTCTATTTTGTAATTTGTTAGGAACATAGAGAAACTGAGGCAATGGGTTTATAACACTCTTAAATGATCTGTAGGGTCAGGGAGGAATAAACTTCAGAGTGGCAGCCTTAGAACAAGTTGGTTTTTACTTAAGGAAAGAAAGGTAGAGAAAACCCCAAACCCAAGCTATAGATAGATCCCAGACACTGACAGAAAGAAGGGCTTACAATACGCACACTCAGGTAGAAAACAAAAGACCACTATCAAGCAATATATAGGTAAATCTCAATAAGTAGAGTCCGCCTCATGATGGGAAGGGTCTGGAGGAGTCACCTGCTGGATCACTGAAGAATAGTAGAGGAGGATTTAGTTAGCAAACCCTCGACTCTACTTTCACCTGAGACCTTATGGCTTTTCCTCCATAACACTCTGCTGTTGCTTCTCCAGTGCACCCGGATGATGTCTTCTAGTCTTTATGTCTTTTGTAAGTAGCTGAAGAAGACAGATGTGACTAAACTTACTGGAGGGACCTTCCAAACTGTCCCTCTTCTCCTATAACTTGCTGGGCATATATTCTTGCCTCTTTCAGTGTATTTGTGTATAGGCATTTACCTTCAAGGAGGCAACAGCTTCTTCAGAAAACATTTGTTAAGCTGGGTGTGGTGGCACATGCCTTTAATCCCACTACTCAGGAGTCAGAGGCAGGTGGATCACTGTGAGTTCAAGGTCTACATAGTGAGTTCCAGGACAGCTGGGGCTACAGGGAGACCCTGTCTCAAGAAAGACCAAAAAAAGAAAAGAAAGAAAACATTTGTTAAGTAGTTATTAGGTGCTGAATATGATAATGGGGATTATGAAAGTTACTTCTGGGGGTTGGAGAGATGCTTCAGTGGTTAAGAGCACTCGCTGCACTTGTAGAAGACCCGGGTTCAATTCCTAGCTCTCATGTTGCATGCTAACAACCACTTGTGATTCCAGCTCCAGGGGATTTGACTCCCTCTTCTGGCCTCTGCTGGCACCTGCACGTACACTACACATAAACAAAAATAAAAGAAATCTCTAAAAAAATATTTCTATATTTCAGAGAGCTAAAGAGTAGGCAGAGAGGAAGGGCCTGGAAGGAACAGGTAAATATGGAATCTTCCTTTATTCCCCACTTCTCTTCTGTTACTCATCTTCTCAAAATAACTAGGCCTTTTCTTACTAAGAAAACTTGAGCAGTTAAAGAGTGAGGTCACAGTCCTGTGTTTTTAAGATTCATGCCTTCCTAAAAAAAAAAAAAATCTGTCCCAGAATCTAGGCTGCACAACATGATTTGAAATAACCTGGCGTGGTGGGGTGGCTCTTTCTGAACCAAACCGTTCACTTTTGGCAAGCCTTCCTAACAGCTGAGGAGCAATTGTTGGATTGCTTGTTAGTCCCAGCAATTAAATAACAATCATTTAAAACTGGTATATGGACCAGTTGGAAGCAGTACAATGCTACACATTGGGTCTAAAGTTGCCTGGACTTGCTGTGTCTGGTGTTGATAAGGTAGCAGATGGTCTAATAGACTCCATCATTGAGCAGTTAAATTGGTAGGGTCTTAGTTTAATAATCTTGTGTTCTAATGATTTAGGCGAGTGATGAAAGGCAGGGTAATTACTTGTACTTGTAATAATGCCCAGTTGGCCTGGATGGAAGGGCCACTCACTCCTGCATGGTGTGATGCAATTAACTCCTGTTCCTCAGAAACGTGGCTAGAAAGTCCACCTTGATAATACACATCTCACCTTGATGCTAAAAATCTAAAAGCATTTTCCAAGTTGAAAATGGGTCTTAAGTATTTAAAACACTCAAAGGGAGAAAATCTTCCAAACTTATGTTCGTACGGTTTTTCTGCTTCAATTTTAATTAGTTATATTATGGGATTTTTTTAAAATGTTGCTGAGAAACAAGTCCTTATGTGATATGCACCATTAGCAGATGAGGAAGTCATTTAAGGACTATGAGCCACAGAGATATCCAGAGGACCAGCAGACCCCAGGGGCACCAAATTCTGGGCTTGGGACATTTCTATGATGATGTATTCTTCAAATTCATTTTACCTAATATTTTCTCTTGGATGTTTTGCAAAACATTTTATCTGTGCTTCAAGTATTGTATAATTTATATAACTCATGAGCTAAGTTTTGTCTTATGTTTTTTCACTTCTTTTTCTAGTTTTATTAGAAAATTCATACCAAAATAAAAAATAATTACCAAGAACAATAATGGTATTATCTCACTCAGTATATCCAAAAGATTCATGTCCAATCATGTCCAATTCCTGCTGCACTAATAGTTAAAAGAATCAAAAAGGAAGCCCAACTTTCACAGTCACTGATCCAAAGGGACAACATTGGACTCTCATGGAAAACAGAAATGATTCCTGCTACTTCAGTGAATAGGAAGCTGAATACACAAATCCATCATGAAAAAGGACCAAAAACTATGCTTCTTTTCTTTGCAAATTACCCTTCCTTGTTCTTAATTCTAAATACTATATATATCCACACATGAATATCATTAAAATGCAGGCAGTAATTACACTTTGCGATTCCCAAAGATATTATGTAATTCAGACAAAGTGAAATACTGATAAATGAGTTAAGTAACATGAGTTCTTCAAAGAAAAGCACACGAGATCACCACATAAAAATCAATTGCCTTTTTGTGCATTAATAATAAACATGCAGTAAAGAAAAGTTAGGAGATGACATCACTTAAGAGGCACTCCAAAGAAAACGAGAAACTTCGATATAAACTTTAAAAAGCTTGTGTAAGGGGGCTGAAGAGATGCTCACTGGTTAAGAGCACTTGCTGCTCTTACAGAGGACCTGAGCTCAGTTCCTAGAACCCACACCAGGTGGCTGACAACTGCAGTAACTCCAACTCCAAGGGATCCAATGCTCTCTTCTGACCTCCTTGGAGACCACCCCATACAGAGAGAGACAGAGACAGAGACAGAGACAGAGAGACAGAGAGACAGAGACAGAGACAGAGAGACAGAGAGACAGAGACAGAGACAGAGAGACAGACAGACAGAGACAGAGACAGAGAGACAGACAGACAGAGACAGAGAGACAGACAGACAGAGACAAACAGAGAGATGAGAGAGACAGAGACACAGAGACAGAGAGAGACAGAGACACAGAGAGGGAGAGAGACAGAGACAGACACACATAAATAATAAATTTTAAAAGAAAATATCTTTTTAAAACATGCATGAGTTTGGGAGATGGGTGAATTTCTGCTAAAAGCTATTCCCGTTTGTTACATGTAAGAGACATGATAATATTTGTTTACAGTCTTTGTTTAATAAACCATGCTTTTAAGTTTTAAGTCAAGTCAACAAAAAAGAAATAGGTGTGTGAACATGTGACTCTGAGATCAAAGTTCGTCTTAAAATATAAATAAAACATGGAATGTGTCCTGGGTTGGGGGGGGGCATGCATGAGAGATCTGCACTCTAAAAACATGAAGTTGTGACAAAAATAATCAAATCTCCCAACTAACTGAAAATAAATATACAGTGTTCATAAATTGAAAGATTCAACATGTTGAGAATTTCAGTTTTCCCCAAATTGATATTCTGGCTTATCATAACTGCCATTCAAATCTGAGCAAGGTCTTTTTGCAAGTATATAGCCAAGTATTCAAAAATGTCTATGGGAAAGAACAGACTATGGAATAGCTCATAGATCTTGATTAAGAAAGATAACAAAGAGTCTTCTAACACACAAGGCTCATTTTACAGTGTCAGTAGTCAAGACCCTAAGATAGTCACAGAGGGAGAGACAGGTAGGCAAATGGAACAGGATTTAAAAGAGACTAGAACTCATACAAATATGCCAACCTTATTTTTTTTCCAAAGGAATGTGAACAGTATCAGGAGGTGAAACTCTTCAGCAAGTGGCACTGGAACAGTGGAACATCCCAGGTGAGACCAAACCAAACAATAAAGGAAGCGAGAAGAAAACCGGGGGAAATAAAACAACTCCTATCCAAGCTTTACATCATACACAAAGTAACACAAAGCATAAGGAACGGAAATAAAACATTACAAAACCTTTAGGAGCAAACAGTACAGAATGTTCAGAATCTAGAAATAAGGAGAATTCTTAGGCTTGAAAACAAAAGTGTGACCCCAACAGGGACAAATTTATAAATTGAACTTCATCAAAACTTGAAATTTTGTTTAGCATACGATCCTGCTAAGAGATGGAAGAGAAAAGCATGCAATTTACTCTCAGAACTTAACTACTGGGTCTGGCGAGGTGGCTCAGCAGTTAGGAGCTCTTGCTGTTCTTGCAGAGTTCTGATCCCAGCACCCCCATCAGAGGGCTCACAACAGCCTATAACCCCAGTTCCAGGGGTTCGGATGCCCTCTTCTGGCCTCCACGAACACCTGAACTCACACGGCCTATGCGCACGTACATACATGGGCACGTATATGAAAATGAAGTCTTTTAACAAGCTTAAAAATCTTTTAACAACCTAACTGGAGCATGGGAAAGGCCCATACAGAGAAATTTCACCAGAGAAAGCAAGACTTGACCAGCAGCATACTGAGAGACGCTCGATGTTTTCTAGTGAAGAGGGAAATGTAAATTAATATCACAATGAGTTATCACCATGTACCTATTAGAATACCTAAAATAAAAATCATGACAATGCCAATTTTTGGCAGGATGTGGAAATAGATGACTCATATCACTGGGGAGTGTGTGGAATATAAAATCATGCAGCCACTCTGGAAATTAGTTAGATGGTTTTGTTTTTGAAAAAAATTAAATATGTAACTACCATATAATGCCCAGAGTTTTATACATCTGGGCATTTTCCCCAGAGAAATAGAGATTCAAAAAGCCTATGTAGAAATTTATCAGTTTTACTCATAATAGGTCCAAATTGAAAGCAATCTAAATGTTATCCAAGGGGTGGATGGGACCCGTGGAAATTTTACTCATCCTTAAAGAGGACTGGCTTCTGCATTGACACAGCAACTTGAACGAAAATCCAGCAAACTGTTCTGAGTAAAAGGACAGGGGAGCCAATATCCCAGAGCTGCTTATGATATTTCCATTTAACTAACGTTGTGAGATGATAAAGTTATGGAAACAGAGAATAGATCCATTGCTTTTTAAGGAGGAGAATGGGATCCAGAGCAAAGTGGGAATTGTTAGAAGAATAACTTGATCCTTGTAGAGATAGAAGTATTTTTCTTCTTGACTCTATTGTGCCAGCATCCTGACTATGGTGTGGCATTGTTCCATGGTTTTACCAGGTTTGATATTGACAGATGCTGGGTAGAGGCTACCTGTGATTTCTCTCTATTTCTTCAACCGCATGTGAATCTAGAATGTTCTCAAAAAGAAATTTAAGTTGAAATAACTTTTCAAGGCAGGCATAGTAGTATACATCTGTAGACCCAGCAACTCGGGAGGCTGTGGCAAGGAGATCACAAGTTCAAGGCCTGTTTGGGTTCTGATCTTCAAGGCCACTGTGGGCAACTTAGCAAGGCCTGTTTTAAAATAACAAGGAGAGGCACAGAGTGAGCTTCAGCGATAACACTACATGAAGCCCTGGGCTGAGTCCCCAGCACTGAATAAAAGCTGGCAGTGGTGGTTCACACCAGAAATCTGAATGCTTGACATGTAGAGGAAGAGGGAGCAGAATTTCAAGGTCACCATTGACTACATAGTGAGTTTGAGGCCAGCCTGGGGTGGGGGACATAGTTCAATGGTATTACCTAGCATGTGCAAGGGCTTCGTAATATTTCTACCCAACATGGTCTAGTTATGTAAAATCTACAAATCAATCTTGGTGTGCTGGGTTTGTTGTATGATTATCTGGTGATATCACCAAATGCCCACTGCACTGATTACTTCTTGCAGCACAGTTCACTGTGTTAGCTAATTGTTCTTGCAGACTTCAGATCAGCTATCAGCATTGTCTAAGCATCACCCCCTATTGTTATTCTTCACTGTTTTACTGAAGTAAGAATCACACCAGCTAGCTTCCTACCAACCTCCCAACTTTCTAAATTTCTTTTCTCCAGTGACCTATTTTGCTCTTTAACTCTAAGAATTCTCCTGCTGAGCCATTGTTAAGGGCAAACAACTAGAATTTACTTTATTCTCACCAAGTCTAGGTCCTGCCTACAAGGTGATAGTAACCAACAGAGTGGTGGAAAAATAATATAAAGAAAAGAGAGGGACTAGAGAGATGGCTCAATGGTTAAGAGAGCTTGCTGCTCTTCCAGAGGACTCGAGTTCAGTTCCCAGCACCCACACTGGGTGGCTCCCATCTACCTAGGGGATCCAGTGCCCTCTTTGGGCCCCCACAGGTACCCACATGTGCTGGATAGCTTTAGTGTCAACTTGACACACCTGGGTTGAGGGAGCCTCAATTGGGAATTGGCTCCATTGGATTGGCCTGTGGCCACATCTGTGGAGTATTGTCTTAATGGTCGAGCAGTGTGGGAGGGCCCAGCCCACAATTAGTAGCGCCACCCTGGGCAGGTTGTTGTGTACGGTATAAACGGGCAGGCTGAGCATGGGCAAGGATAGCAAGCCAGTGAACAGCATTCCTCCATGGCCTGTGCTTCAGCTCCTGCCTCCAGGTTCCTGCCCTGAGTTCCTGTCTTGGGCTCCCTAAGTGATGAACTGTGACCCAGGAGATGTAAGCTGAATAAACCCTTTCCTCCCCAAGTTGGTGTTGGTCAGAGTGTTTTGTCACAGCAATGGAAGACAAACCAGAACACCACATATACATGGCACACTCTCACACATACACATAAATGAAAAAGTTTTTAAAAAAGAGAAAGAGTGGAGTTGAGTTGTCCTGCAGAGATACCGTCTCAATCCTTGAAAGCCAGGTTTATGATGGGGCTGTTTGAGGAGAACCTGGTGTTAAGCTGTTGACATTGGAGTCCACATGTAGGTCCAGATCAAGGTCTTTTGCATCATAATCTCACAGACCCTTTGAGTAGATTCAGAATCTCTCCTGGTTTACAGGAAAGTAATTTGAGGCAGATAGGGTGGGCAAGTTCTTATAAGCCAGAGGTAGTAAGGTAGTAAGCTGACTCAGTGCTGCCTGACTCTGAAATGTGTGTTTTGTTTGCTACAAGACATGGACACTGTAAAGAAAGCAGAGTTCTCTCTGTCATTTCTTACAATTTCATGAGGAGATGGAGATTATAGCCCTTAATACTTATTCCTGATAAAACCCAGTGTTTTTAGTCTTTACAAGAAAGAGGAACATTCCCCTATGACGTGCTCCCAAAAGACTTCATCCCACTCTCTGCCCCCTTCAGCTTCCTGACAACTCTATTCCAGCAGTTATTTTCAGACTTCATCTTTATCAGCTTTTCTTATGTGTATAGAAACAATATGATCTGCCAACAAAACAATCAGCCAAATTACACATTACGACTTATGTATCTTCATCTGATAGTGTATACTGGATAATTTCATCTGCTTTGAGAATAGATTTTGTGTCTTAAAGCCAAATATCCAGCAACTCCAACAGTCATTGGCTGCAAGTTCATTATTGGGCTTCCAGGGTCTGGCTTCCTAGCCGGACTTGCTGAAATGTCCCTTTCACTTTAGGGGTCTTGGCACCTGTCACAGGTGGCAGTTTAATCTTTCCACCAAGTTCTGACATATACCTATGCAGGTGTGAGGGCTATGTACTTTTTTATTTTAATTAATTTATTTTTAGTCTCTTAGCTTCCAGTTCTTATGACACATTTATTCATTTGGAGACACAACACATTATTTTTCAAACTGGGAAAAACCCTCAAGGCAAAAACTATTTTTTAAGTGTAAGAAAATTTTAAACCCTAGCCTCCTTTAACCTAAGCATGACCCCAAAATTATATATTGTACATACATACATACATACATATATGTGTATATATATAGAAAGAGATAGATTCAGTGAAAAATGTGGCTTGAAATGAAAGAAGAAAATATAACTAGAAATCTTTTAGATACACAGAGGATTTTATTTTGTCTCTACCTTGCACAACAAAAATACAAATTCTGGGATAGCCATAAAACTGTGATCCTTGGGGCTGGAGAGATGGCCTAGCGGTTAAGAGCACTGACCGCTCTTGCAGAGGACCCGGGTTCGATCCCCAGCACCCACATGGTGGCCGAGAACCGTCTGAAACTCCAATTCCAGGAGAACTCCAGTTCCAGGGGAATCTGAGACCCTCTTCTGACCTCTGCGGCATTGCACGACACGGGTGCACAGACTTGCATGCAGACAGTACATTCATACACATACAGAAATAAATAAAATTAAAAAAAAAAAAAAACTGTGATCCTTGAGACTGCAAAGATGGCTCAGCAGTTAAGAGCACTGGCTGCTCTTGCAGAGGACCAGGGTTTCATTCTCAGCATCCACGTGGCAGCTAGCAACCATCCTTAACTGCAGCTCCAGGGAACCTAACGCCCTCTTCTGGCCTCCATGGCCATTGCCCACATGGGTGCACTTACATGCCATGCATTCAGGCAAAACACACATGCACATAAAATAAAAATAAAATAAATATTTCAAAAACTACAGTCTTTGAGGACTGTTATAGATTTGCCAAAAGGCGGAGACAATGAATGAATGCTGTGTTTTTGACTGCTAAAGAAATCTGAGGAATTTTAGTTTCAAAAGTGTTTTGAAAATTTCACATCAAACAGTTGACCTAATCAGGCCAAGACTGTTTACTGTCTAGATGCACTTGTCAGGGTATGGCATGGCTTTATTGACAGTACTGATCTGAACCGACACTGAGGAGCAAGTTTCTTAATCATTTGATGGTATTAGATCATATGAGTTTTTCAGCTAAAAGGTATGCTAAAGAGAGTTTGTTTGGAGAATGGTTTTTTAAAATGCTGCCGTATTGGCCTAGTAAATCTCCTTAAGTATCTAGGCAGAAAAGGAATCTCTCTCTCTCTCTCTCTCTCTCTCTCTCTCTCTCTCTCTCTCTCCAGAATTTACACTCATCTTCTTCAATAATTTATCCTTTATATCCAACTCACTTCTAACTAGCATGCATTGTACACAGAACTGGACCCATGGAAGAACCTCATGTTAAGTGACAGCAAAATGCATGGATGAAGAGCTGGATGACTCAGTGGTTAAGAGTTTGTTGCTCTTGAAGAGGACTGGACTTCAAGTTCTAGCACCCATGTCAGACAGCTTAAAACTACCTGTGACTCCTACTCTAAGGGATCTGACCTCTTCTATGGTGTACACACAGACACAGACACAGACACACACACACACACACACACACACACACACACGCACGCACGCACGCACGCACACACACACACATACACACACAGAAATAAAAATCTTTTCTTAATGATGAGTGGATGAATGAATAAAGGAATGAAACTTATTAATAGAATAAAACAGTAGGACTGGGATTAAAGGATTCAGAAACCAGAGAGGGGAAGATGTAAGCTTAAAGTCTTGCTTTATTACTTAATTGTATATAATGGACCATCACTTAATTTTTCTAAATCTCAATTACTTCATTTAAATCAAGAAAAGAGATAGTAACAACTTCATGACACTCTAATAAGGATTAGTTACAATGTTCATATAAATTCACAGTGCCTGACACAGGCAAACCAATAAATAGTTTAATCCCAGCACTCAGGAAGTAGAAGCAGGCAGATCTCTGTGAGATCGAGGCCAGCCTGGTGTACATAGCAAGTTCTAGGTCAGCTGGAGCTACAGAGAGACCATGTCTCAAAAAGATGGAAAAAAATAGGAAATTGAATCTCACAATGATGTGTTTAAATTTTTTATTAAAATATGTAATCTATCATAGCCATTCCTGAGGTCAAGTCTAGGACTTCAATGTTGGTTTGATATTTTAAAATAAACAATGGAGGGGATGGAGAGATGGCCTAGCGGTTAAGAGTGCCGACCACTCTTGTAGAGGACCCGGGTTCGATCCCCAGCACCCACATGGTGGCCAAGAACCGTCTGAAACTCCAATTCCAGGAGAACTCCAGTTCCAGGGGAATCTGACACCCTCTTCTGACCTCCGTGGCATTGCACGACATGGGTGCACAGACTTGCATGCAGGCAGTACATTCATACACATACAGAAATAAATAAAAATTTTAAAAAAATTAAAATAAAATAAAATAAACAACGGAGCTGGAGAATGCCTCAGAGGATAAGAGTGATTGCTGCTCTTGAAGGGGACCTGAGTCAGGCCGTTTACAGCACCTGTAACTCCAGCTCCAGGGGATCTGTAACCTCTGGCTGCTCAAGCTCTCTATTCATATTCACATACCCATACACACGCGCGCACACACACACACACACACACACACACACACATACACACACATACACACAATTAAAAATAATAAAATAAATCTTTAACAATCAGTAACTCATCATTTCAACAGATTTTAAAAACCCAACATCATCACAGTGGTCCAGAGAAAGCACACTTTTTGGCTAAAAACAAATATGCATTCTTAGTAAAACCTCTGCAAACTAGAAACAGTGGGGGGTGGGGGTGGGAATACAAACCAAAATCAGTTAGTAGCTAATTTCAAAACTAAAATTAATAAGAAAGAGAAAAATAACAAATAATAGGCAAAATTGATCAATGAAGCCAAATTTTTTTCAAACACTTGAAATAACGGGCAAGATCCCTGTACGCTAAGATGGTAAGAAAAAGTGAGCAGCCAACGCTTCATGAGGAATGAGATGGGAAGGAAAATAACACTAGTGAATAGAGTCCAGCAAACTGAAGGAATTGTTTTGTACCCCTTATGTCAAGTATTGAGAACTTAAGAGCAAATGGATGTACGTAGTCAAATATCACGGAGGAAAAAAATCTAGGAAAAGATAGGGGTCAGTGAGATGGGTGAGTAGATAAAGGTGCTTGCTGCTATGCCTGACAACTTGAGCTTGATCCCCAGTCCCATGAGGGGGATCATGTGGTAAGAGAACACTCTGACCTCCACAAGCACCTGTGCACAAGCACACAATAACTAGATCAAATGCCATAAACATTTGTAAAGAAGACAACGCTAGAGATGGGTTTGGTGGTAGCCTGTAGTCTCTGTCTCAAGAAGTGGAAACAGGAGGACCGGGAGTTCAAGATCAGCCTCAGCTACATAAAGAGTCAAGGTCAATCTTTACCTCAAAGTCAGAAACTAAAAACCAATAAAAAGGAAAAAAAAAAAAAAAGACAGAAAAGCCAAAAATACCAAAATCCAGGGGGCAAATTGAAGTTTGTCAAGGATTTACCATTTGAGAAGCTACCAGGCTTGGAGTGCGCATCAGTGTCTCCACACAGGAGACATCAGATTATTTACGACACAGAGTCAACACAACACTCACTTCAAAATTGATTATAATATTACTAAAAGAACAAACACTACAAAATTGGCAATGAACCTTAAAAAACTCATTAACCAAACCCCGATGAATCAAATACAGAAAAAAAATAAATCATAAACATTTTCAATAATGAAAAGAGGATAGAAAGCCACTTTGTTTCTAGCTTCAGTTCCATCATAGTTTCTTCTCCTTTTTTTATGGTGGATTAATGAATTCAACTTTCTGGGTATTGAGCCATAAAAATAATAAAACAAATAATGTAGTTGATTTTAAGAAAAGAGGGTTTCACTTTTGAAAATCCATTAATATGTTTTGGTCCTGCAGTATACTGATTGAGAAAACATTGTTAGGCAGTGAGGTCAAAAAGGACAATAAACAATATTATAATATCTAGGAAAGCATAAAATTACATTGAAAGACATGAAACAATGTCTAAATAAATAGATCTATGCTATAGTCTCAAAACAGAAAATACTAACATGAAACTTAAAATGATCCAGTACAATGATCAATTGTTTCATATGTGTCTCTAAATTTAACTTGCCATATTGACGTTAGATCTACCTGAAAGAGGGGCTGGAGAGATGGCCTAGTGGTTAAGAGCTCCAACCGCTCTTGCAGAGTACCCGGGTTCGATCCCCAGCACCCACATGGCAGCTGAGAGCCGTCTGTAACTCCAATTCCAGGGGAACTCCAGTTCCAGGGGAATCCAACACCCTCTTCTGACCTCTGCGGCATTGCACGACACGGGTGCACAAACCTACATGCAGACAGTACATTCATACACATAAAAAATAAATAAATAAAATTTTAAAAAAAACCTTGTTAAAAAAAAAGAAAACCTCATTATATAAAAAAAAAGATCTACCTGAAAGAATACCATAAAAGCAGCCAAGATAATTGGAGAAATAAATCATATGGAAGAGATTAGCCATGACTAATAAACTAATTACAGAACTAGGCCTGGAGAATCAAAGGCATGTAGAAAATTAATATGCAGTAATGTAGCATTTTGAACATCAGGGGAAATAAATAGAAGCAAGTTGCACTAAGGTAATTGGACATCTGAATATAAATAATAAGTGGATGTCAGCTTGTATGCAGACATAAATCAAATTAGAGATTCAAAAATAAAGAAAATAATGAAAGTATTAGACCTGATTGTGTGGGAAAGGCTTAGAACTGAGAAAACTTAAAATTCAAAATCCCAGTACACTTAATGATTAGAACTGTCTGTATAATTTTTGTTTGAATATAAAGCATGTAACAAATAGACAACACTGAAATTATATAGAGTTTGGGTAGTTCAGTGGTAGAGCACTTACCAGGCATGCTCAAGGCTCTGGGTCAATTCCCAGACAATAAAAAGATGGGGAGGGGGGTTGAGGACAAACCAGGAGAGGACACTTTCTTTTTTTGTCTTTTTGAGACAAGATCTCCCTTTAGTCCCAGCTAGCCTGGAGCTCACTATGTAGACCAGGCAAGCCTTGAACTCACAGAGATCCACCTGCCTCTGCCTCCCAAGTGCTAGGATTAAAGGCGTGTGCCACCACACCTGGCAAGAGGCCACTTTTTTTTAATTTTTTTTTTTTATTGATGCTTTGTGTATTTCATACATCATTTTCCAATTCAGTTCAGGCATATTTCCCTTTCCCTTCCCCCCACCCCATCCCACCCCATCCCAGATCATGCATTCTGCCATAACTACCCTGCATCTTTCTCTCAGTTTTTTTTTTTCATTTTTTAACATTAAGTAATAATTTATGAGTACAAGCATCCTTCATGTAAAACCAATTTGCAAGCAGTTGTGCCCAAACCCACACAGCCCATGGGTCCCACCATCCAGCAGGGGGGGCTTGTATGTTCAATCAAGTTGATCAAATGAGTGTCCAGACTATATTGCTGTAGTTTCACCATTCACCCCAATCGCAGCCCTTACATTCTACCATGCCCCCTCTTCTGCAGATTGTTCCCTAGGCTTAGAAAAGGGGCACAGGTGGATGAGAAGCAAAACAGTCTACTTTCCTCTGAAGCTGTTGTCTTGGTCTCTGGTCACTTCTGGCTGTTTCCTTTCATGGGCCTGACAGTTTGTCCAGGAAAACACCTTTCAATCCTACTAATGAAGCACAAGCAATTAGATATATAGGTATCTAAACAGTACTAATTGTTATAGGTAGGTTACTTTGGCATTAGACACAGATGTTTGGATGGTAGTGTCATCCATGAATTACATTTTTTTCTGTAGATATGACAGGGTCTTATTGTGGCTATATAACATTATCCTAAACCGTAGAGGATGTAGCTTGTGCATCAGCCCTGGGGTATTCCTCAAGGAGGAGAGCTAAATAGCCAATTAGATTTGGGATACGCAGGCATATGGCTGCCACTACTGCACAGGTATTTTCCAGGCTAGGGAGGTGATAGCTGGTGCTGCACGGAGAGTCTTGCTTGACTCAAGGAAACCTTATTTGCTTTATTTGTATGTATAATGTGGCTTTTGGTAACACTCTCGGGTATTGCCAGAGACCAACTGTACACTTCCAAGTGTGGTGCTTCAAGGCATCTTCCCATGTTTACATCAGTCTTTGACAGGAAGGGCTTTATCGCCTCTTCTTGCAGAGATTCCAGTTTAGAGGCAAGAGCCCTTTACCTTTTGGGTGGGGCTTGGATCCCCTGGCCAACATCTCCTTGGTAAGATAATCCATTGCTATGGCAGAGCTCCTGTATTAATATATTGCTTAAGTGCATACCTTAAGGAAATTTTAGTATTATTTTGGTTCTGAATAGAGAAGAGAGAATCGCTTTTGAACGATTCCTAGTGAGTCTATTAGTGCAGAAGGTAAAGAGTAAGGGGCAAGTTTTACTGGTTTTTATAGAAGGGAGGATTAAAGCCAAGAAAAGAAAGAAAAGATCTATAAGACGGGTGGCGTGTGGCTGCACCCATAATATACCAGTTGGTGACGCAACGAGTACCGGGCGACGGAAGAGAAGAAAAAAAAAAACACGGGACAAATCCTCATCATCCTCTGTCTCCTGTTCTATGGGGGGGGTAAGAAAGTTTCTCATATCAAAACCTTTGGGCACCTAGAAGTAAGTTTTCATTAGGACTCATGTATAAATCGTTGTTACAAGTAAGAACTACAGTAGAGGGTTTGATGGTCTACAGGTTTACAATGGTGTTTAAATAGGATTAGTAAAAAGTAAATATGTGTATATAAACACATTGGTTTAACGGCTCTGATAAAAACGGTAATGCCCATCTGAGTTAATATGGAGATATAAATTGGTTTGTCCACATTTGTTTTAATACTTAAAATCTGTGTAGCAATGGCTTTTGGGATTGAGCACTCAACAACTTTTCTCTGTATTTTTTCTGTTGTGACAGTATGTCACCTTGTAGCATGTCTCTTTCACGCTATAGGATGAATCTCAACTTAGAAAATTAGGTAGCTTTGCTTCCCAAGTTATCACAAAAATCAGTCAAACCAGAAAAAAAAAACATGGGCAAATTTGATGAAATCTGGGCCTTGATTCCAACTCCACTATAGGTATTAGTAATAAATACAACTGCTTTTTTGAGACTGCATGGGTCAAAAAAACAGAACCTAAAAAAAAAAGAGGGGGGATACAGATAGATATGAAACCTTTTTGTCAAAAACCTTGCAATTCAAATCTTAAAACTAACTATGGGAAAAGATTTGTATGTTCCAACAGGTCAAAATGTCACCAACTTAACAGCTGAGAAAGAAAAGATACGGCTTTGCATTGAGTAGGATGTACCAGAAAGTGCCAGCAGAAAGGTTGGCCCGTCCGAACATTGAAAGGAAGAAAGGCCTCGGATTGCTGCAAAGAGGACACTTTTAACATGTTACAAATAAATCATTAATATTTGAAATAAAAATTGTTATACAAATTAATATGAAAAAGTCAGTCAAACAGAAAATTAATTAATGAACCTGAACAGGCAGTTCACACAAAATTAAATACACCTGTCAATACACACACAATACAACAATAATGCTTGCCAGTGGTTAAGGACATATAGTTAGTTACAAGTACTAAGAAGTAAGCCTTGTATGATGGTGCACACCTTTGATCTCAGCCCTCTGGAGGCAGAGGCAGGTGGATCTCTGTGAGTTCAAGGTCAGCCTGGTCTATATACTGAGTTTCAGGCCAGCTGGGGATACAGGGAGACCCTGTTTCAAAAAGACCAAAAAGAAAAAGTATTAAGAAGTCATCAGTAAGCCAGGCATGGTGGCATACACCTTTAATCCTAACATTTGGGAGGCAGAGGCAGGAGGATCTTTGTGAGTTCAAGGCCGGCCTGGTCTACAGAGTGAGTTCCAGGACAGCTGGGACTACAAGGAGACCCTGTCTTGAAAAGACAAAAAAAATAAGTAAAAAGTCATCAGTGCTTAAAAAAAAAAAAAGGTTTAAGAAATTGCTAAGAGCTGATGCTGGAAAATGTCTCTCTTACGACAGCTCAAGTGTGTCCTCCAGGATATATGGGATGTAGGATTAAAAAGCTACAAAGGGGTTGGAGAGATGGCTCAGTGGTTAAGAGCACTGACTGCTCTTGCAGAGGACCCGGGTTTGATTTCCAGCACCCACATGGCGTCTAAGAACCATCTTTAACTCCAGTTCCAGGGGAATTCGACGCCCTCTTCTGACCTCCGTGGCATTGCACAACATGGGTGCACCAACCTATATGCAGACTGTATACTCACACACATAAAAAATAAATAACTAAAAATAAAAAAATTAAAGCTACAAAGTGGGGCTGGGGAGATGATGCAGTGCATAGGGGCACTTGCTGTGCAAGTGTGGAGACCTGCTCCCAAGTAAATGCTAAGTGTGGCAGCATGTGCCTGTAACCCCAGCACTGGGGAGACAGACAGGTGAATCCAGGGAGCTCAGTGAGCAAGCGGCCTAGCCAAAATGGCTAATTTTTTTTGGGGGGGGGGTAGAAACAGTCTGACTTTCTTTTATTGAATGCAGCTTTTGCTGGTCACATGGCAACTCAATACAAACAGCCCAGCAGAGGGTAGAACATTAACTCTTGTTCTCATCAATGTAAACATAACATTAATAACGAAGAGTAAAGAAAATGGATAGAAAGCCCAGTGTTTCCTCCATCCGTGTGATGATGAGGTGTACGCCAACCTTTAGACAGGTCCTGAGGGGAATCAGAGGGGCCCAGGTCCCCTCCTCCCAAAAGCGAGGCAGGGAAGAACACGGAGGCCCCAAAATGGCTAAATTTAACTTCAGTGACAGACCTTGTCTCCAAGGAATAAAATAGAGAATGATAGAGGAAGACATAAATTCCAGCCTCCATATGAATAGCCATGACTGTGGTGTACACGCCACACGCACGCACACATATGCACACAATTTTTTAAAGTTCAAAATAAATTTTAAAAATCAATACAAAGTAAAAACTGCTGGAAATGAACTCAAAGCTATGCTGGGGCATATTCTACTTGCTAAGCAAGTTCGTGTGAAACAAAAGTGCTTAGCTAATAATAAGATGGTTCTCGAGCCAGGTTCCTCTCACACCTGGGAAGGGAGTCTCTGCCTACAACCTATTCTCCCCTCCACTAATGCTTATTTCTCTACTTCCACCACCCACGATGTGGAGGAAACTAATGATCTCTCCGATACAGAAAATATTCATCCCTCCCACCTCAGTAGCACTTGGTGCTCTTTCTCCATGCCCCCTAGGCTGAAACTAAGAAACACACGAGGTTCCCAGGCAGTTGCCAATTGGCAAACTTCAGCCAAACTTAGACCAATGAGAGCTGATTCAGACCAGTCACTCTAGTCTGCACTGGGATAAGGTCAAGAAGAAAGGGCTCCATCCAGGCAAAGAGATGCTCTTTCTTTCAAAGGCTGATTGAAAAAAGACATTTAGAATAGAAGAGTCCGTGGTGACCTACTGTTTCCAATTCATTTTCATCCTGTGGCTGTGGGAAGGGAGTATTTCATTAATACAATCCAAGCCAGATCAAGCTCTGCCACGGTTATTGATTGTCCTCTCAGAAATCCCACCATGTCTTCATCACCCTCCTCAAGTTCAGTCAATAAATGCCCCATTTCCAGGTCCAAGACAGTGTTCTGACTTCTGTTTCCAGATTTTTGTGTGTTTCCATTGATTTTTCTCTCTTTAGAGAAATTCAGGGAGAAAGAAAAACACACCAAGATAAGGAGAAATTAAACAAAGAATGACAGTATCAGTGAAGGATAAATATTGAAGACCAAGGAGGAATGAAAGAAAGGGAAAGAATTTCTGATCTTTCTGCTATTTTTTTTTGCTTATTTATTCATTCATTCATTCATTTAGACAGGGTCTCATGTACCTCAGGCTAGCCTCAAACTTTCTATGTAGCCAAGGATGAGCTTGAACTTCTGACCCTCTGATCCTCCTGCTGCTACATCCGGAATGGTCAGATTATAGGCGAGCACCACCTTACCTGATTTTCTGCTGTATGGGGACCAAACCCAGAGCTATGTGTATATGAGGCAGGGACTCTAGTAATTGAGCTACATCCCCAGCCCAGTATTTCTGTTGGTAGGTATTAGTTTTCATCTAACTCCTTCTTAGAAGTTTAGAAAAAACAGTTACCAACAAGTAGAAAATTTCACATGGATGTGGACTCGCTCTATCTTGCACAGACCTTATTGGGTTCTTCATTCATTTTTCTAGCTGTATTACCTCTAGAACTGTGGCCTTCATTTTGGACAGTGGAATCTGAACTTATAATTTCCTTGTATGTGTGAGGAAAGAACACTCACTCGTGTCAGTTTCTTTCTATTTACAGAGTTGAGCAAAAGGATGATGATAGTAGATTGTAGGACTGAGACTTCTCTCTCTCTTTTTTTTTAATGAGTACAAGCATCCTTTATGTAAAACCAATTTGCAAGCAGTTGTGCCCAAACCCACACAGCCCATGGGTCTCACCATCCAGCAGGGGGGGGGGGCTTGTATGTTCAATCAAGTTGATCAAATGAGTGTCCAGACTATATTGCTGTAGTTTCACCTTTCACCCCAATCACAGCCCTTACATTCTACCATGCCCCCTCTTCCGCAGATTGTTCCCTAGGCTTAGAAAAGGGGCACAGGTGGATGAGAAGCAAAACAGTCTACTTTCTCTGGAGCTGTTGTCTTGGTCTCTGGTCAATTCTGGCTGTTTCCTTTCATGGGCTGACAGTTTGTCCAGGAAGAACCTTTCGATCCTACTAATGAAGCACAAGCAATTAGATATATAGGTATTTAAACAGTACTAATTGTTATGGTAGGTTACCTTGGTATAGACACAGATGTTTGGATGGTATGTTAATCCATGAATTACATTTTTTTCTGTTAAATATGACAGGGTCTTACTGTGGCTTATAACATCTCCTAACCATTAGAGGATGTAAGCTTGTGGCATCAGCCATGGGTTATTCCTCCAAGGAAAGAGGACTAAGACTTCTCTATGCAGCTAATATGCCTGGCTAAAGAATTTGTTCTCTCTGAGATGTCCACACAGAGCAGGCAGTCTACCAGTACTGGTCCCCAACCCAGTAGGCCCCAAAGACCACCATCAACTGGCCCCCACCTCCAGAAGGCCCCACTCATGCCAGGAGGAGCAGTCTAACCACCAGCTGCCTGCCCCCCCCCACACCCCCAGAGAGTTCTGGCTCCAGGTCAGCACAGGCTCAGCTCCCAGAGGCTTGACAGAGCACCACACACCCACCCTCAACCAAGCAGAGCACTGAGACCACCTGCAAGCTGCCCACCCCTGCAGGCTGGCACAGCTAGCCTAAGGGAACTGGTAGACTCTCATCATGGGTATGAGGTTCAAGATGATCTGTCCTGGACCTCTGGAGAAGTTCCAGACTAGAAGAGTGAGAACTAGCTGGTCCATCCAGTATAAAATCAAAAGTGAAAACCTGAAGCCTAGACCAGCCAGCTTTTCATAACTAATGAGAAGACAACAAAGGCACCTGAAGAAAACAAGCAAAGTTAGCCTTCAACCTGAAGAAGAAACACTGGAGTTTTAAAACAGAATACAAATAACAAAACAAAACCACATGCCAACAGCACAATGAAAAAAACAACATGGGAAAACCAAATAATAAATTCCCACTAAATTCTACCAGTCCTATAGAAGACTCCTACAATGAGAACTCCCTGGAGGTAACCCAGGTCACAGGTTTTAAAAGAACTATAATAGACATACTCAAAGAAATCAAGGAATATAAAGAGCACACAGACAAACTAATCAAAGAACTAGGGGAGAATAACAAACTCCAGAAGGAAGTGGAAATACTAAAGGAATCTCAGGCTGAAATGAAAAAGGAAATCAAACATTCATCCAGTCAACAGGAAAGGACAGGAGAAAGCCTCAGTACAGAATGGATGAAGCAGAAAATGGACTATCAAAACTGAAAGGAAACATGGAAGAACTGGAATGCTCAAGCAAAGCTTATAAAAAATTTTTTAAAACACAAGAGTGGAATAATCAGGAAATGTGGGACACTATGAAAAGACCAAACCTCCTAATCATAGGGATAGAGGAAGGAGAAGAATCCCAGGATAATGGTATTGACCAGACTTTCAACAGAATTATAGAAGAAAATTTCCCCAACTTGAAAAAAGATATACCCATACAAATACAAGAAGTAGATAGAACACCAACTAGATAAGACCAGAAAAGAAATTCCCCATGCCATATCATAGTAAAAATTCTAGATGCTCAAAACAAAGACAAAATACTTAAAGCCACAAGAGAAAAACAACAAATTACATATAAAGGGAAACCCATCAGAATTAGAACTGACTTTTCAATTCAAATGATGAAAGCTAGAAGAGCTTGAGCCAAAGTATCCTCAGTTCCAAATGATTCTAGACGCCAACCCAGGTTACTTTACCCAGCAAAATTGTCAATTATAGTTGAAGGAGAAAGAAAAACCTTCCATGACATAAACAAGATGAAAGAATACATGTCCAGAAAACAAACCATTCAGAAAATACTTGAAGTAATTCAAAGGACAGAGGAAAGAAGCAACTGTTCTGAAGTTCCAAAAGAAAGTAATTAATGAAGGTATAACTGTGTGAATACAAACCTAGACCAAAAATCCAAACAAAAAGTAAATTGAAGGTAAGCAATATACATCTCTCAATAATAACCTTAAATATTAATGGTCTGAACTCCCCAATCAAGAGACACAGACAGGGAGAATGGATTAAGAAGTTGAATCCATCTTTTTGTTGTCTACAAGAAACCCATCTCACCTTCAATGACAGGCACCATCTTAAGGTGAAAGGTTGGAAAAAAATATCCCAAGCAAACAGTTCTAAAAAAAGCAAGCATGGAGTCTTTAGAGCAGCGAAAGACTGATCCATGGCATCATAAAGTCGCCCAGACTCAGACCACACAGTAACCCCTAAAGCAAACTATGGAAAGTGAGTGATAATGATGTGTCAATGTCAACTCATCTGCTGGTGGAGAATGTTGAAACTGGGGAAGCTGTAGGTACGCAGGTGTGACGGGATATTTAGCCACTCTCTGTAAAAACTAAAATTATTCTAAAAATAAAGGTTTTTTTTTTTAAGAAGGAGGGGGAGAAGGAGGAGGAGGAGGAGGGGGAGGAGGAGGAGGAGGGGGAGAAGAGGAGGAGGAGGCATCCCTGGGTCTAGTGATATATATATGTATTCCTATAATCCTATCACTTGGGAGACTGAGACAGGAGGATTGTCATAAGTCTAAAGCTAGCCTGGGATACTGAAAGAAGGGGAGAAGGAAAAGGAGGAAGAAGAGAAAGGGGAAGAGAAAAAGGAAAAGGCCAGGGACTCAAGTTCTTCTGGCTCTTTCTAATGGAGCATTTCAGCTACACTTGAATTTTGGTGGTTATTCATCTATGAGAAATGGAAATATAAGTACAGTACTTAGAGATCACAGAAGTAGGAGTTCCAAGTTATCTTGATAACTTTCTATTCTAAAGATTATGTGTTCAGGGGCTGGAGAGATGGCCTAGCGGTTAAGAGCGCCAACCGCTCTTACAGAGGACCCGGGTTCAATCCCCAGCACCCACATGGCGGCCGAGAACCGTCTGAAACTCCAATTCCAGGAGAACTCCAGTTCCAGGGGAATCCGAGACCGTCTTCTGACCTCCGCGGCATTGCAAGACACGGGTGCACAAACTTGCATGCAGACAGTACATTCATACACATACAGAAATAAATAAAATTAATAAAAAAAAAATTTTAAAGATTATGTGTTCAGTTACTTACATTTGGGCCCAATTGGTTTTTTTGTTTGTTTGTTTGCTTAGTTTTTTTGGTCTTTTGACACAGGGTCTCTCCCTGTAGCTACAACTGGTCTAGAACTCACTATGAAAGACAAGGCTGGCCTTGATCTCACAGAAATCTACCCACCTTTGCCTACTGAGTGTGGGAATTAAAGGTGTGGGCCATCACCCCCAGCTGGGTCTAATAGTATTAAAAACACATTTCATTTTCAAATTTATGTGAGTATTCTTTGCATTTCTGACAAAAGCTTATAAATTTTTCTGACTATATGAGTTATCCTAGCAATATTCTTATTAAGCCATCCATATCTTTCTAATCTAATCAGATAATCAAGTTTCCATTGCATATGAGGAAGATTCTTGCTTTCTGTTCCTCTCCACTGATTTATCTTGACACTTACTTCATCTTTATACTATTTTGTTTCTGAAATTTTCTGTTATAGTCTGATATCTAATAAGAAAGTTTTGTGTCTTCTTTTAAAAAATTCTTATCTTAGCCAGGCATGGTGGCGCACGCCTTTAATCCTAACACTTGGGAGGCAGAGGCAGGCAGATCTTTGTGAGTTCAAGGCCAGCCTGGTCTACAGAGTGAATTCCAGGACAGCTAGGGCTACAGGGAGACCCTGTCTCTAAAAAACAAAAACCAAAAAATAAATAAATAAATAAAATTCTTATCTTGAATCATCTAGCCTATTTACATTTTCAGAAGACAATTACAATTTTCCAATTTAAAACATAAGCCTTATATTATATTTACATTCCTTTTTTAATTATTAAAGCTGTAGATGAAAATATGCACATAATTCTGGATGTTCAAAGTCCTGAAACCGGGAAACCAGAAGGGTGAAATGTGATAAACTGTTCTACTAACAACAAGCAAAAGACCAATTTCCATATGACAAATGCATCATAAACTGAAGGTTTTAAAAATCTTTTTTTTTTAATTATTTTGTGTGTGTCTGTGTGTGTGCAGGTGCCCAGCAAGGCCAGAGCAGTCTGTTGGATCCCCTGGACCCAGAGTTAAAGGCAGTTCTGAGTTCCCTGACATGAGGGCTAAAAATAAAACTGGGGGCTCGAAGAGAAGAGCTCCACATGTCCCTCTGTGGTCCATGGCTTGCATTCTTGCTATTTTTGAAAAGGAAATTTGACAACCAACCATATCTTAGCACTCTATTACTGCTTTATTGAAAAAGTGTTGGTTTTGCTCATTTGTTTTATACCTACCTGTCTAACTTCTTTCTTAGTTACAGCTTTACAAAACTTGAAAACAAATTATAGCTTTCAACTTGTAAACAAATAATAGACAAAATGAATGGTTGCCATAAGCAACCTTATTAACTAAAAATAATCCTTTTGTCTACCACTTTCTTATATTTGTTACTTTTATTTACTCATCTCAAATGCTGACTACAGCTCCAAAATCAATGTTAAATATTACATCTATTAGTGGTATGCATATCTTTGTTTATAGAAAGGAGGCTATTTCAATGTATGTTTGAGGTATCTATTGGATATTGATTTAATATAATTTCAGAATTAAAACAAGATATTAAAGTAATACCTTAAAATTTTTTATTGTAACAATTTTTTTTTATGTTAAATGGGATACGATGATTTATATTAAAGAGGAATTAATGTTTTTTTTTTTTTTTTTTTTTTTTTTTTTTTTTTTTTTTTTGTCTTTTCAAGACAGGGTCTCCCTGTAGTCCCAGCTGTCCTGGAACTCACTCTGTAGACCAGGCTGGCCTTGAACTCACAAAGATCCGCCTGCCTCTGCCTCCCAAGTGCTAGGATTAAAGGCATGTGCCACCACGCCCGGCTTTTGATTAATTTTTTAAAAACATTGTTAGAAAAAAAAACACAACACTTTTTTCTGAAGAACCTTAGCTGTTTACTCTGATTTTAGGTATTGCATTCCTGGCTTTACAGCAGCATGTCATGTCAGACTATGTTTTTGTTCCTCTCTTTTGTGTCAAGCCTCTCTGTGTTACTTCCTGGTGGTCTTTTGTGAACACCTTGCAGCTGAGTTACATTGCTATCACTCCGTAAGCCAAAAGGTAAGGTGCTAAAGTCAATTTGTCCAGGAGGGATTTGCAGCCACTGACCTGGCTGGGTTTGCAAACACTCGAAATGTTGCCCTTGTTTGGAATGGAGAAGAAATGGAAAAAGAACATAACTGAAGACCAGAAGGATTAATACTCAGTTTTCCCAGTTATTATCGTAGTGTTCAGTCCAGTGAGATAGCTCGGTGGGTAAGGGGGCTTGCTTCCAGCCTGCTGACCTGAATTTGTCCCAAGTACCTACATGGTTGAAGAAGAGAACTGATTCCTATAAGCTGTACTCTGCCATGCATAAATACACACACACACACACACACACACACACACACACAAAGTAAATTAAAAATAAATATAAAACTGTAAACTTGGGGGCAGGGGCTGGAGAGATGGCTCAGTGATTAAGCACTG
This sequence comes from Rhizomys pruinosus, assembly GCA_009823505.1. Lineage (NCBI taxonomy): Eukaryota > Metazoa > Chordata > Mammalia > Rodentia > Spalacidae > Rhizomys > Rhizomys pruinosus. The sequence continues at coordinate 2,611,380 of VZQC01006589.1, forward strand.
GTGGCTCTTGCAGAGGACCTGGGTTTGATTCCCAGCACCTACACAGTGGCTAACAACTGTCTATGACTCTAGTTCCAGGGGATCCAATGCCTTCTCTGACCTCTGGGGCCAACCTCGTCTATACAGTGAGTTCCAGGCCAGCTAGTGCTACAGGGATATCCTGTCTCAAAAAAGACCAAAAAATATTTTTTTCACCTAATTCTCACACTTTAGTGCTGTCTAAAAGAGAAATGAAAATATATTTAGACATCTACAGATGTAATATGGTGTGATATAGATGAACGTCGAAATTGAATGGAAAAAGACATTTTCAACAGGCCACATATTATAAAATTATGTTTAAAAGAATTATGCAAACAGGAAAATTTGTAGAGGGCAGAAGGTAGGATGGGGTTTCCAGAGGTTGACAAGAGCATTAGTAGCAGTGATTGCTAATGGGTACAGGTTTATATTAGTCAGGGCTCTGCAGAGAAACAGAATATATAGATCACATAAAGATAACTATGAATGTGTATAAGCTTACGTATATGTACAAATGTATGCACATACATTTATATTCAGATATGTAATGGAATATCATAGACATATATATGCACATGAAAATGAATTGACTCGGGCTGGAGAGATGGCCTAATGGTTAAGAGCACCGACTGCTCTTGCAGAGGACCCGGGTTCAATCCCCAGCACCCACATGGCAGCTGAGAACCATCTTTGGCTCCAGTTACAGGGAATCCAACACCTTCTTCTGACCTCCACAGCATTGCACATCACGTGTGCGCAGACCTACATGCAGACAGTACATTCCTATATACATATAAAAAAATAAATAAATAAAATATTTTTAAAAAAAGAAAATGAATTGACTCATGTCATTATAAAGGTTGATAAATTGGTGTTCCAGTTCTAGTCTGGAAGCCCAGGGGCCAGGAAAGCCGATGGTGCCACCCCAGTCCATATGCACAGACTGTAAGATGAACAGTGGAGACAGTGACAGCAGGTGCCATGAGACAGTCGCCCAGAAAGGTGCTTGTTTGTTAAAATCTAGTCCTGCTGGGACCAAATTACGAAGGCAGAATCTCAGGCCTCAACCTGGATCTTCTGCAGCTTAGCAAAGCCACAGGTGATTCATATGCACAGAAAACTGGTAGTTCAGTTGGAAGAGTGCCTGTCCAGCATGCACAAAGCTCTGGGTTCCATCCCAGCATCCAGGAGCCAGGTGCCTGTAATCCCAGCACTTGGGAGGTGGAAGTAGGAGGCTACAAAGAAAGTTCAAGACCAGGCTGAACTACATGATGACCCTGTCTCAAAAACTGACTGAACTAAATGGGTTTGACTGAATCAAAATCACGATACTGAAAAATGGAGTGATATGGGTGGGCAGGGGTGGCAAAAAGGCAGAGCGGGGTGAGGGACAGAGTAATCTGCAGAGCAATGGCATGCACGTATGAAGCTGCCAAAGAGCAAAACTCATTCAAACTTTTAAAAATAAAATAAATAATAAAGTTTAGCCAGGTGTGGTGGCGCATGCTTTTAATCCCAGCACTCAGCAGGCAGAGGCAGGCAGATCTCTGTGAGTTCAAGGCCAGCCTGGTCTACAGTGTGAGCTCCAGGCCAGCTAGAACTAAAGGGACACCCTGTCTCAAAAAGGCTAAAAATAAATGAATTAATTAAAATTAAAATAAAAAAAATAAAGTTTAGAATGAAACTAGCTGGTTAGGTGATGGGAGAGTCTGTCTTCTCGTCGGGGGAGAAAATGGAGAAGGCTGAGACAAAAACATGTCTGAATACAAGCTCATCCCTTGGCTCTTGCAGAGCCCGCTGCCTCGCCTGCCCCAGGTTCTCTGTCTTTTCCCGTCATGGTCCAGACTGTCCATGCTACACTACTCCTGACAGCGTGGAGGTAGCCTGTCCAGGTGCATACTGCAAGGAAGAGACATTTCCCAGCACCTGCGTGTCTGTGGGCGCCTCTGGCCACATCCTGCAGTTGAACCACGGTAATGCGGCTGACCTTCCCGCAGACACCATTCACTCATCGGACTCATTGGTCCATCAGTCAGCATCCCGGGGACATTGCTCAGAGCCGCTGGCAACGGCCTTTAATTCATCTGATATTTACCCAGGGTGAAGCCTCCTCTGGCTATCACACATTTGTTGGTGTGAGCTAAGCCTGGCTTATCTTCCGCCTCCTCACGCTCAGGGTTTCACACCAATTTGTCAGCGGCTGGCACTACAGCGAATGCACGGAACGCCCTGCTTCCGCGTTCTGTTTGTGCTTTTGTGTTTTTATTGCTCTTGGTCAACATAGAATCTCACGCTGGCATCTGGACGCTGGCAGTCTTTCTAATTCCAGATGTATTTCTCCTAGACACGTGTTGTTCCAGAGTTACAGTCTGCAGCCTGTAATAGGCCACCGAGGTAATTACACTGGTAACCAGGCCAGGAAATCACTGTAAAATGTCTAGTATCTTTAAAATTAAACATGAAATTTTTCAAAATATTCCACAATATACAATGTTTCTGTCTCTTTCCAAAACTCTTAGCATGAATTCTCAGGGAGGAGATTAGGGATGATCATTAGGTTTGAATGTAGACTTGGGAACCAAAGCACGGCTGTGCAGGAAGAGACCCTTACACCACACACCATTACCTTGGGGAAGAGGTCACAACTCAAAGTATGGTTTTTATTCCGTGCCTATTATTTTTGTATCATCATAAAGTTAAAAATCTGTAAGCCAAACTATCACCAATCAGGTTGGCTTTTCTCATTTCTCCTAAAGCTTCAAAGTCTAAAAAGTCCTTCCAGTTCAAAGTTAATGCATAATTAACTTTAGTTTCTGGTTGTTTCTATATTGAAATTTAGATAAATGTAGAAACACAAACTTAAGAATTTTTGGAAAATAGCAGGTTTTCGCTCCACTATTGTATTTGATTTTTGTATTTGATTGTATTGTATTTTTACAATGACAACAATAAAAAAAAAATCCCACGGTGGTCAAAGATTAGCAATATGCGGACTGAAGGAAATTCCGCTTTGAGTGGTAATGGTGGTCACTGTAACTGGCTGTGAGTGAATCACATCACGGAAGAAACACCAGTTAACTCTGCAGTTTTAAAATTCATAAGTGAGAGGTTGCCCTTTACTTGGTCTGTTCTCGGAGGGCAAAGATTGACCCAGGATCAGGACATATAAGACACATGGGACCCTCCTCTGTTTCATTTGAAGATTAACTCAGAAACAATTGTCCTTTGCTCATGCTTTTTCCAACTCTTCAATTCCTTTGAAAGGGAAAGTCAGGCTCCACTCAACCTCTCAAAATGCACTGATTCTACTCAGCAGCTTGAAGGAAGCACCGATTCCACAGAGATTCGTTTTTCACACCATATCCGTCACACTCTGCCTCTTCCTTCAGATGGGCCTTGGGAACTGGATGCCAACCTATGGAAGAGGCCCTTCCAGAAGCAGCATCTGTCTCCCTGAACAAGTCCCGAGGCTGTGCCCATGCAGGGGGTCCACGGTGTGCTTCTCGGCACTGCAACTGTTTGCCTTAGCCAATCGAGGACTCACCCCAGCTGTTCCATCCCTGAGGAAGAGACCTTCACTGATAAGCCTTTCAGTATGGCTTTTCGGAGCCCTGTTCCCCATATTAGTTGTCAGTGATTAAGTAAACTCATTCTTTTGTCTGATCTGCCGAAGGAATGAGTTCATTAGTACTGTATTCTATGCCAAAGTAGCATTATAAAAGTATACAAAAGTCAGATTCTGTTGTCTGGGATGTGGCTGAAACATCTTATTTTCAAAGTAGGAGGTGATTCTGTTCTGCAACGTCAGTTGAAAAACTGACAAACAACTACAGTGACCAACTTGCCCTTGTCTCCCCAGGATTTTCCTAGTTTTAGAACTGAAAGTCTTGGGGGCTGGAAAGATGGCTCAGTAGTTAAGAGCATTGGCTGCTCTTGAAGAAGACCTGGGTTCAATTCCCAGCACCTACATGGTAGCTACAGCTGTCCTTAACTCCAGTTCCAGGGGATCTGACATCCTCTTCTGACCTCTTTGGGCATTGCATGACATGGGCTCACTTACATACATGCAGACAATACAATCATACACATAAAACAAAATGGTAAAAAATAATTTTTTAAAGAGCTGAAAGTCTTGAGGAAAGTAGAACATAAGCAACAAGAACACAGAAGGATTGGGAATGGGATCCACTGTCACCTTACAAGCATCAAGATCTCAGTTTGATTCCCCAGAACCCATGTCAAAATAAACAGCCACTGTGACAGCATGTGCCTGTAATCCCAGCATTTTAGAGGTAGAGAAAGACGGGCAGGTCCCTGGGGCTCACTGGCACCCCAAGCCCAGCCCAATTGGGGAGAAAGACAGGCAGGTCCCTGTGGCTCACTGCCCCCCCAAGCCGAGCCCAATTGGGGACCTCTGGGCCAGGAAAAGACCCTATCTCCAAAAGCAAGGTTGACAGCACCTCAGAAACACACCCAGGATGTCCTCTGGCCTCTACATGCATGCACACACATGTTCATACACACATAAATACACCCCTACACAGATAAACATGCATATATATATGCACACACATGAACACACACACACACACACACACACACACACAAAAGCAAGAAGGGAGGACTGAGAGGGAAAAGAGAATAAGATGGAGGGAGAGAGGAGACAGAGAGGGGGAGTGTGGGAGCAGGGCAGGAAAGAGAACAAAGAGCAATGACACATATGTACAAAGATGCTATGCATGGGGAAACCCATTAATCTGTATGCTATGCTAAAATTTTTATTGTATATTTTTTATTGAATTTTTGTGTACTTCATGCAGAACATCTTAATCATCTTTATACCCCACTGACACCCTGCCATACCCCCCACAGGAATTCATACACCCTCCCATACCCCTCACAGGAATTCATATACCCTGCCATACCCTCCACAGGAATTCATACATCCTCCCATACCCCCCCACAGGAATTCATACACCCTCCCATACCCCTCACAGGAATTCATACACCCTCCCATACCCCTCACAGGAATTCATACACCCTCCCATACCCCTCACAGGAATTCATACACCTTCCCATACCCCCCCCACAGGAATTCATACATTCTGCTATTTTGTTAAGGCCTATTATGTCAAGTTGCACTGAGGGATGTCTGGGGACACTAACTTGACCCAATAGGCTAAAAAATTATTTTTAATTTCATATCCCAGAAACCCCTTGGTCACAGATTAACCAGAACAGCTGATCCCCTTAGACCTGAAAGTCTCTCAACCTCCCTGACTCTGTGACTTCACAGAGGAAGTGGCACTGGGCTCTTGGTTCAGAGTCTCAGATTGTACTCAGTCTTCAACTCACGGTTCTGAGCCTGAAGCTGACCTATCATCGAGGGGATCATCAGCATGCCCCAAGAGGAGACCGAGGCTCCAAGGAGAAATGGCAGTTTGGAATCACTGAGTGGGTGGGACAGGAGCCCTGGCTCAGATGCTTGGCTGCCTTTAGTGCCGCTCCCTGTGGAAATGCCGAAGGTTTTCTCATCGTGGACTTAGGATCCAGGCTGAGAGTAGACCATCAACTTCTCCACCTGCCACACGCCACCTTCAGTGTGTACATTGTGTGCAGTTTTTTTCTTTGTCATTTATTTTGAATCATTATCATCTGGGCGAAATTCATTTGAAAGAAATGGCTTCATTTGTCCCAAGTTGTACGTCCTGGGAGTTGGCGCATCCTGCGCCTGAGCAGGCTTTTGAAGGGGAAGTTCATGCTGCCCCTTTCTGGGATGAGGAATAGGAACATCCATGTGCCAGTGGTCTTCTGACGACACATTGAGATGTATCATATTAAAGACTGAATTTTTCATATTTCTACACTAATGATGAGTATTATAATCAATGTATTTATTTTATATGGTCCTGTTTCTGCTTTCTCCCCAGACTACCAGTTAATTATTTGTATATCATACAGTAAATAGAACAGTTAGTATTCAGGAGATCAAAGTATCACTTACAATTTAACCAGCACCTCTATGAAGAAGATTTAGAGGACAGAGAGCATAGCCATGCATGACACAGGGCAGGAGCCCATGCCAACCTCTGGAAGGAGACTGAGCATGCCCACTTCCCACCTTGACCTCTTGGAAGTAGTAGATCCCCACACTGTGGGGGGATATGGCAATATATCTCAAATTAAATATAATTATTTAAACGTATGTAAATATCTTTGAAAACAGTCCAGACGTCCTTAACCAGCCCCTATGTCCCAAATTCTGTTTCAAAACTTAGCTAGATAGCCTTTCAAGTCTTGAATTTAAAACACTAAGTTCAAGTCCTTTTGTGACTGTGGACTTCTGTCTCAGCCACAGAACTCACTACCCACAGACGCCACTGTGAAACAGGTAAAGAACTAACAGCTGTGACTCAGAACTCCCAGAGGAGGCCAGGAGTCACCTGTCTTACACAGAGTTATTTGTTGCACACTCTTTGGGCCATAAACTTCCACCATACAATTCAGGATAAGGTTACTTCAAACAAAAACAAGCAACAACTGGCACTTTGTTTAAGTGATGTTCTCATCTCTGTTTGAGCAGCTTGGTAGAAACAACTCTTCCATCTGGAGCTGAAAGAAGAGAAATGAACAGATTTTTAAAATAATTATTCATAAGATGTCAACTCTCATAACGCTGTTTCTTGATTATCTCCCGACCTGAGGGGCTCTTGCTCTGCGCCTGGAATAAAGTGTGACACGTTGACATCCTGCTGGTCTGGTCAGTGGCGACGAGATACACAGGGGGAATGGAGGGGAGGCATGTCGAGCATTCTAGCCTGACCCTCTGTCTAGAATCCACTGGGAGGTTCATCCATGTATTTCAAAGGATGTATGGACAGATGCCTTGAAAGATCCTTAACACCATGTACTAGGGATTATAAATAATGATCCAAAGAAACACACGAGTTCTCTTGACAGAATTATTTAGACCTTTGAATAGGAAATAAAGGATAAAAGACAATGGTGTGGGGGCCCAGTCCCCGGAAGACTAAGCCATCACTTAAACAGGGTTCTAGGTTTGTTTGTTTGTTTTTTTTAAATAAATACGGTGCTTCTAATATTTTATTTTATTCTTATTTTATGTGTATGAGTGTTTTGCCTGTGTGTAAGTGCAATGCCCTCGGAGATCAGAAGAGGGGATTGGAACCCCTGGAACTGGAGTTACGGAGGGTTGTTAGCCACCATGTGGATGCCGGGAATCGAACCCAGGTCCTCTGCAACAGTAGTCAGTGCTCTTAACTGCTGAGCCATCTCTCTAGCCCCTTGGTTTATTTTAACTTTACCCATAAGTTGTATGATGAAAATAACCCTGTATAAAATAGGTAACTACTATTCAGACTCTGTGAGTTCCTCATAGTTATTGGGCCTATATTCTTTTCCTGTTCAAGGTCAACTGGAGCCTCATGGAAAATTTGAGTCTGGTGGGTGATCCTACCACAAAACTCAGTGTAAGAGACACAACTACAAGAGAAGACTCTCCCAACAATGAGGAAGTTCCAGAGTCATTCAAGAGTTAGCTGTTTAACAGATTTATTTGTGAGATGGTGAGACTGTCTCAAACAAACAAAAAGAAAAAAAATTAAATGGAAGCTGCAAATGTTAAATCATATCTTGTCTTTGTGACACTGAGAGCTCTTTAAATCTTTTGAACATATATTTCTTTCTTAAAAAATGAGGTAAAAAAAAAATGAGGTAATAGCCAGGCATAGTGGTGCACACCTTTAATTCCAGCACTCAGGATGCAGAAACAAGCAGACCTCTGTGAGATCAAGGCCTGAGGTGAGGGGTGGGTAATGATGCCATAGAAGATAGTGGTTATGAGAAAAGTAAGTTTCTAGTCCATGGAGGTACATTCAAAATGATATTAAATAATGAGACTTTAAATATTAAATATTATTTTATTTAATATTGAATATCATTTTCCACTTTGAACTTCTACAGATTTTGTTAAATGTCACATTTAATGTGGCATGTGTGTTTTTTAAAGATTTATTTTGACCTTCATTTGTGTTTGTGTGTGTGCACAGGTGTGCTAGAACCTGTGGATCCCTTGGAACTGGAGTTACATACAGGCGGTTGTGAGGAGACAATAAAATGTTGGGAGTCTTTGTGGATTCCCTTATCATCTCTCTACTGGGAATATACACAATGGGAGCTTAGTAAATAAGAATTTATGCCAGGTGTGGTGGTGCACGCCTTTAATCGCAGCACTCGGGAGGCAGAGGCAGGCAGATCTCTTGTGAACTCAAGGCCAGCCTGATCTACATAGTGAGTTCCAGGCCAGCTGGAACTAAAGGGAGATGCTGTCTCAAAAAGACCAAAAGAAAAAAAAATTTGTTTCCCATGTCTGGATTCACTCATTGCTATATTTGCTATATATGTATATTATTCCCATCACAATAAGCTGAAAGCAGAATAAAGACGCACAATGGACATCGACACTCTGGACCCAGTGGACATGACAGTTCCATGGTGACAACAACACTGTCAGATCATATTACCTGCCTATTTGTTATCACACATTTAATGTAGTGAAATGTTATGGTCACATCATAGGCAGACTGAGCTGATGGTTTTAATTTGGGTCTAAGACTAAAGCTATACTGATGTTTTTACTGATGACTAGACTGGGAGGGGGGAGGGTCACATTTCCCTGATTTTCAGTAGGAAAGTTCTGTTCTCTCTTCGTCTTCAAATTTTCAAACACATGAAAGCTGGTATGTCCCAGATAGGAAAAAAAAAAAAAGGCCCTATATTATTAGACATTGGGTCATTTCATCTTAGATGAGATTTTGAATGAATTATGAAAATGTATAAGTCAGTGCATTCAAGTTCTGGGAAATCTAAGTAGCAAATGAAACGTGGCTTTCCTAAAGTACTGAAGACTCATAAAAGTCCATGTCCTGGGGATGGAGAGATGGCCTAGCGGTTAAGAGCGCCGACCGCTCTTACAGAGGACCCGGGTTCGATCCCCAGCACCCACATGGCGGCTGAGAACCGTCTGAAGCTCCAATTCCAGGAGAACTCCAGTTCCAAGGGAATCCGAGACCCTCTTCTGACTTCCGCGGCGTTGCACGACACTGGTGCACAGACTTGCATGCAGACAGTACATTCATACACATACAGAAATAAATAAAAAAAATTAAAAAAAAATAAATAAATAAATAAAAGAAAAGAAAAAAAAAAAAAAAGTCCATGTCCTCCACGAGACTACCTATCACAGCTGCGAAAATACTTTCAGTGCGTCTAGCTACTTGTTTCCCACTTCCATTTCCAACCTTGCTTGAAAGGTCACCACAAAATTTCCTGTGGCTTTAAATGCCTTATCTACGAACTCAGAACCTGAGAAATTTAAGATCGGAGCTAAAGCTGTAAGACAGATACTGCCCAGAAGTCTAGATGGATGAAGGTCTGTTGTCTATTTTCATGTGTCCCTGGTAAGACCATAGATGGGAAAGATCCAGCTAATTCTAAAGCCCACAGGAGGCTTGACCCCAAAGCCACAGTCTCTATGAAAACTGCCATTAAGGTTGGAAAGAAGTTGACTCACGTTTGATAGAACTAGGCAAATCAGGCAACTTATTGATGCTGTGGACTTGGTTTCTTCGTCTTCAAAACAGGAATAGCAAATCTCCCCCCTTTAATAAAGTGACTGTGAAGATTAAGAAAGACAATGCAAGGACTAGAGAGATGTCTCAGTGGTTAAGAGCACTACTGGCTGCTCTTGCAGAGGACCTGGGTTTGATTCCCAGCAAGCAACCATCCTAACTCCAGCTCCAGGGGAATCTGAATCCCTCTTCTGATCTCTGTAGGTATTGCATGACACGGGTACACTTATATACATGCAGACATAACACTCATACACACATAAAATAAAATAATAAATAAAAATATTTTTAGGGGGCTGGAGAAATAGCTCAGTGGTTAAGAGTGCCACTGCTCTTGCAGAGGACCTGGGTTCGATTCCCAGCACCCATATGTCGGCTAAGAACCATCTTTAAGCCGAGCATGGTGGCACACACCTTTAATCCTAACACTCAGAAGCAGAGGCAGGTGGATCTCTGTGAGTTCCAGGCCAGCTGGGACTACAGGGGGACCCTGTCTCAAAAAATATTTTTTTAAAATAAAGACAATGCATATGTAGATTTGTACTGTCCAACAGAAAGTGGTTTACTGTTGCAGACGAAAAGAAGTCTTTTTGGCTTGATAATCTTTTTTAGAATTTTTTTAATTTAAATTTAAATTTTTCTTTTTCACAGGAAAACAAAAACAATACAAATGATGATAACAAAACAAAGCCAAAAGAGAGGGTTCCATTTCTTATTCTGGTGAACTAAAGAATCAATTTGAATCAATTCAGGTTTTCGTTTTGTTTTGTTTTTGGGTCTTTTTGAGACAGGATTAAAGGCATGCACCACCATGCCCAGCAAGAACAGAGCAAGAATCAATTTGTAGGGAGGGTGGTACATAATTCTCTTTTTTTCTTTTTCCCCTTCTTTTCTTTCTTCTTTTTTTTTTTTCTTTTTGGTCTTTTTTTTTTTTTTTTTTTTTGGCCTTTTTGAGACAGGGTCTCCCTGTAGCCTCAGCTGTCCTGGAACTCACTCTGTAGACCAGGCTGGCCTTGAACTCACAAAGATCCGCCTGCCTCTGCCTCCCAAGTGCTAGGATTAAAGGCGTGCGCCACCACGCCCGGCACCTTTTTGGTCTTTTTGAGACAGGGTCTCCCTTTAGTCCCAGCTGGCCTGGAGCTCACTACGTAGACCAGACTGGCCTTGAACTCACAGAGATCTGCCCGCCTCTGCCTCCTGAGTACTGGGATTAAATGCATGTGCCACTACACCCGGCTCTTTTCTTTCTTCTTTTCCTGCTCTTTCAGGGCTACCAGAAGGATATGTGTTTATCGGTTAGTCCAGGAAGCCTTGAGTTCTCAGCTGAGAAAGAATCTAATTAATTTGGGGCGGCGGGTTGGGGGGATAGGAGGTGTCTCATCCCTAAACTGCCTAATCAATTTCAAGCTCCTGTTTAGTTATGTTGCCCGCTGAAAAGGGTCACCCCAGTCACCAGAAGGGAATTGGGATGCCAACCATTCTAACTCCTTCCATGATGAAAAGGGACGTTGGGTGTGGCAACTGGGGTACCCCCCATTCAGAAGGTCAATTTAAAGGACCCCCAAGCATAACTATAGAGGGGAAAATATCATTGACTGGTGCCCATGAAAGTGAAATGAAGGCAGGAGTAGTTAGATACACGATCTAAGCAGGGGACCAGGAGAAGAAAGAACAGGGTGAATTCAAATGTCCAACTTAAAAGTCCAAGACAATTTGGTGCTATAGACATCAGCCGAGAGCAGCGGGAGACAACAGGGATAGCCCCAGTGTCAGCAGAGCCTTTCTCCTACTGAATGCAGGTACAGCTTGGCGCCTGGGCCTGGAGGCTCAGTAGGTAGATTACGGGTGGTGTACAGTGGTTCGGTGAGTACATCTCACCAGATGGGTAATTGGGGTTCACTTCACTTAGATGTGGAGGACTCCCACTGCATTGCATTAGAAGCAATGCAACCTTCTAGCCCACAGGATTGGGAGTGCCTGGGGCCCTCAGGGTGCGGGTTTCACAGGCCTGGGGTGTTCAGGCCTGCTTGGGTATTGTGTGGCTTAGTCCATTGCGTGAACTGGTTGGTTGGGTGAGGGGTGTTGGTCTGAACATGGTTAGGACAGAATTGAGATTTTGGAGTCTAAAGTATCCACACCTGTACATCAATTAAGTCAATAAACACCTGAAGAATATAACCAAAATCAGTGTCAGCTCAATAAATACCTAAACTTCACATTAGAACCACTCTGGACAGAAGCTACCCAAATGCCTAAAGCTCAAGGAAAGGAAGACTTAGGTGGATCTCCACCAAACACTAATACCCCCATTCAAGTACCCTCTAATAAAGACCCCTTGGATATAACGCAGGATACAGATCTCCAGAGAACAATTATGAATATGATTAGAGAAATTAAGGAGTTGAGAGAATTTAAGGAGCTTATAAACAAGGAAGTCTGGGACCTAAAAGAAGACAGGGATAAATTGAAAGAGGACAAGGATAAATTTTGGAATGAAATTACAAAAGATATAGAAACATTGAAGAAAATTCAAGTTGAAAAAGAAATGCAACATTCCAACTTGGAAAGGATGGGAGAAACTCTTAATAATAGAATGGATGAAGTAGAAAATAGAATATCAAGAGTGCAAGAATTGGATAAATCAAGTAAAGATTATAAAAAATTTCCGGGGGCTGGAGAGATAGCCTAGCAGTTAAGAGCACTGACTGCTCTTGCAGAGGACCCGGGTTCGATCCCCAGTACCCACATGGCGGCTGAGAACCGTCTGTAACTCCAATTCCAGGAGAACTCCAGTTCCAGGGGAATATGAGACCCTCTTCTGACCTCCTTGGCATTGCACAACACGGGGTGCACAAACCTACATGCAGACAGTACATTCATACACATACAAAAATAAATTAAATTAAAAAACATTTTTAAAAATTTTCCACGCTCACAAATATGTTAAATAAATAAATAAATAAATAAAATTAAAAATTTTAAAAAACACAAGAATGGAATAACCAGGAACTATGAGATACTATGAAAAGACCAAACCTATGAATTATAGGGATAGAAGAGGAAGAAAACTCACAGGATAATGATATGGCCCAGGTCTTCAAAAATATTTTAAAGGAAAATTTTCCCAAATCAAAGCAAGAGATACCTATACAAGTATTAGAAGCATATAGAACTCCAAGCAGACAGAACAAGAAAAGAAATTCTCCACACCATACCATAGTAAAAACACAAGGTGTTCAAAGCAAAGAAAGGATACTGGGGGCTGCAAAAGAAAAGCAACAAGTTACCTACAAAGGAAAATTTTTCAGAATTACAGCTGGTTTCTCAATGCAGACGATGAAAGCTAGAAGAGCCTGGTCTAAAATATTTCCAGTTCTAAAGGACTATAGATGCCAACCCAGAGTACTTTATCCAGAAAAAATCCCTATTATAATTGAAGGAGAAAGGAAAATGTTCCATGATATAAATAAGTTAAAAGAATTCCTCTCCGGGCTGGAGGGATGGCCTAGCGGTTAAGAGCGCCGACCGCTCTTACAGAGGACCCGGGTTCGATCCCCAGCACCCACATGGCGGCTGAGAACCGTCTGAAGCTCCAATTCCAGGAGAACNAGATGATGAAAGCCAGAAGAGCTTGGTCTAAAACATTCCCCATTCTAAATGACTATAGATGCCAACCCAGAGTGCTTTATCCAGCACAAATGTCTATTATAATTGAACGAGAATGGAAAATGTCCCATGATATAAATGAGTAAAAAGAATTCCTCTCCAATACATCATCCCTGCAGAGAATACTTCAAGCAACAAAGAGTGGAGGGCAGGGGTGACTATAACCAATCAACACCAGAAAACAAATGATACTACCACTCTGGAAATAAACACCTGGGTAAGAATGTACTAGAAATCAAAATGATTGGAAGCAACTTAATTCTCTCAACAGGAGACATGGATTAAGAAACAAAACTCAGCCGGGCATGGTGGCACACGCCTTTAATCCTAGCACTTGGGAGGCAGAGGCAGGCGGATCTTTGTGAGTTCAAGGCCAGCCTGGTCTAGAGTGAATTCCAGGACAGCTGGGGCTACAGGGAGACCCTGTCTCTTGGGAAAAAAACAAACAAACAAACAAGTAAATGGCACTAAGAGAGAAGGAGGAGTCGCTATGTTAATACTAAATAAAACTGAATTCAAGGCTTTTGGTTGTGTTTTGTATGGGGGATATTTGAGCACTAGGTGGAACATCTTTGGGGTGAATAGCCAGGCTCTTTGCCAGGCCTGTGTGGTGCATTTCTGAATATCTGGAAAGATTTGGTTGGCCGGAGCCTGCCGCGGGACTAGCGGGGTCACTTTGAGGTTTTTATTTTGTGGTGATATGTTTGGGGGAACTTCCCTGTTCATCTGGATGGGTAGAATTTTTTTAAGAATTTCATGCACAAGTATTATATTTATATCATCTCCATCCCCCCCAACTCCTCCCGTGTTTCCCCTCCTCCCTCTTAATATGTACAATTTACAGAGTCCATTTAGTGTTGCTCATGTATACATGTGTTTAGGGTCGGCCACTTGGGATCGGATAACCTATCGGAGAGCTTGACTCTGAAGAAGACTGACTCTCCCTCTCTGAGCAGCCTTTGATGTGCCTGTAGCTCTTAACCCTGAGGTGACCTTGTGAAATTTCCCCATCCACACTGGGCTGTGAACTGGTATGGGCATGATGCAGATTTGGTTTAGGCACTCATACTGTTGAAATTTCATGGATGCCGCTTCCCTGCCATGTTTGAGGGCACTGTCTGGCAGCAGACTAATCTTTAAAGAAATCATTGCATCTGAATCAAGCTTTTTTAATTGGTAAGATTTACTTGTTCTTAATCTTCTAACACGTTTTAAGATAGATTTCACAGCTGGGCACGGTGGCACATGCCTTTAATCCTAGCACTTGGGAGGCAGAGGCAGGCAGATCTTTGTGAGTTCAAGGCCAGCCTGATCTACAGAGTGAGTTCCAGGACAGCTGGGGCTACAGGGAGACCCTGTCTCGAAAAGACCAAAATAAAAAAAGATATATTTCACAAGTCAATTATACAAAAACATTAGCATTATAATAAATAAAAAATATCAGGCTGGGGGGGATACCTCGCTCAGTAAAGTATTTGAAGACTTGAGTTCAATCCCTTGTACCTATGTAAAAAAAGGCAGAATAGTGTCATGTGCTTGGAAACCCAGTTCTGAGGAGGTGAGGAAGGGTGGATCCCTGGGGCTCGCTGGCTCATCCAAATCCTTGAGCTACAGGCCAGTGAGAAATCCTTTCTCAAAAATTAAATGGACAGCACCTGAGAAACAAAACCTGAGGTTGACCTCTGACCCCCACTTGGATGGACACACACACACAAAAACACACACAGCAGAAAGATACCAATAATTCAATCACTCAGGTAATTTTTATTATTTTATTTGGAACAAGGTAATAAACATAACTCTTCTTTTCTCAGAGTTGGCTGAGATGTTATGGTATGAACAAATGTCCCCACATTATAAAACAAAGGAGTAGCTCAGCCACATGAAGTTTGTATTGAGGGTGCTCTTCTGTCAGCATTAGCCCACCTCCTACCATTATTCTAAACAAAGGAAGTCACTGAGAAGTAAGGATATTTGTAGAGAGGCTCACAGTGGTTTGCAGTTGGAGGTGTTTCTTCCCCACCAGGGACATTTCTCTTTTTTTTTCTTTTCTTTTCTTTTTTTTTCTTTGCTTTGCTTTGCTTTCTTTTCTTTTCTTTTTTTTTTGGGGGGGGGGGTGGGGAGAACAGGATCTCCCTGTATCCCCAGCCATCCTGAAACTTGCTATGTAGACCAGGCTGGCCTTGAACTAACAGAAATCCGCCTGCCTCTGCCTCCCAAGTGCTGAGATTAAAACCATGCACCACCATGCCCAGAAGCAACCAGGGAAATTTCTAAACATTTTTGGCTATCAAAATATATTGCAACAGTTTGGGGTACTACTCAACATCTTACAGTGTACAGGAGAATCACAAGAGCTGTTCTGGCTGTTGAAAAACCCAGAGGTATCACTCTCCCTCTGACTACAGGAGAGATGACTTCACTCAACTCCACCCAAGGGGGAAGATTCTTGCAAATTGCTTGAGCAGCTTAAGTAAAGGTTTCTCTAACCCAGGAGACAGGAGAACCAGTATTTGATCTACTTTTGGAAGAACTCTGAAAAGGAGTAGCTAACCACAGTAGTCGGTGGCCATAGAACAAAGGGATAGAAACATCATCCAACAACAAAAGACATGTTCAAAGACATGACCCAAACAGTGAACTTCTGCATGGAAAAAGTTAAAAAAAAAATAATAAGAAAAAGATGCAAGGCAGGACTTAACACCATAAATCATTTGTTTTTTCTGAAACTGTGTTACTTCACTTAGTATAACAGCTTCTAGTTCCATCCATTTACCTGCAAATTTCATGATGTTGTCTTTCTTTTTTTTTTCAAAGCCAATGTTTTATTGAAGCTCTGTGCATTTCATACAAAATTACATTACAAATCAAATCTAGACCCCGTGCCCCTTTCCTGCCCCCCCACCCCACCAGAGCTCATGCATTCTGCCAAACATGCTTTCATCTTTTTCTCAGTCTCTCAAAATTCTCGATGTAGAAGTTTACTGTTTGGAGCAGAAGTTCACCATTTCAGCCAGTTCTTTGACGTAGTCTTTCTGTTGTTGTTGTTCTTGTTGTTGTTCCTTCCAATATGCATCACTCCAAAATATGCACATTTGCATGCCACATACATCATAGGTTTTAGCATCTTCGGCTTATGATTTTTTTTTCTTTATTAGGCTGAAAGATGTCATGTTTGAAGCCTCCTCCTTGGCAAGCCCAAACCACCATCAGTTCTGCTCTTGTGCTCCACACTGGGGTTTTCCCTTCCCATGGTCACCAAATGAGCTCCAGTAAGCACCGTGTCCTGTCTTTATCTTCCTGTATTGGTCTCTGTGATACAGCCTGGGTTGTCCAACAATGGCATTCTATATTCTGAACAGGCAGAAACCCCAGTAGTAGCTCAGTCCACAAGTTGGATGTCTCAGCAGTCCCCATCTGGCACTGAAGGTTTGGAGGATTCTTGGAGAGACATGAGTCTTCAGTCCATATTGGAAGGTTGAAAAGCTGTGTCTCCTCATTTGATCAACTTGATTGAACATACAACCCCTCACCCCCCGCTGAATGGTGGGGCTGTGGGGGTTTGGGCACAACAGCCAGCAAATTGGTTTCATATGAAGGATGCTTGTACTCATGGATCATCACTTATAGCTAAAAAATGAAAAAAAAAAAACTGAGAGAAAGATGCAGGACAGTTATGGCAAAATGCATGATCTGGGATGGGGTGGGGGTAGGGGGGAAGGGAAAGGGAAATATGCCTGATCTGAATTGGAAAATGATGTATGAAATGCACAAAGCACCAATAAAAAAAATAATAATAAAGTTAGGAACTCGGCAAAAAAAAAAAAAAAAGGAAAAGCTGTGTCTCACATCTTTGAAGGATGGCAAAAGCAGTGGCAGCCATAGGGTAGCTGCACTTGCCAGTAAGACAAGCAAAGAACTGTACTCTTTTTTTATTTTGTTTTATTTTACTTTTTGTCGTTTTACTAAGATCTCAAGTTTTATACCTGAAGTACAATTTCTCAGGACTTACTATTTATTTATTTCTGGTTATACTTTTTCCTTTTGGATGTTTAAGGCCACACAGTTAGCCCAGATTAACCAAGGTTTTTGTTTTCTCAAGGTCACTTGAGGATCTGGTCCTCAAGGGTTACTCAGGTTTGGAGAGAGGAGGGAGTCCCTGGCTCCTTTTGGCTTTTCATTTACCAGTTCCATCCACTCAAGGACAAAGTCAGGCCTTGCTAGACAAGGCTTCCTTTTTTGAAGCACGAGCAGACCTTCCTCTTTATAGACTAGACACTGGCTGAAGTCCCATTAGTGGATCTCCAAGACCTCCCTGCACAGGAAGACTGGTGGACTCACATTTGCAGTACATTTCAAGAGATGCCCCCATGCATAGTCCCCTGGGACTTAGTTGACCTCTGAGGGCAAGGAACAAAGTTATCCCTTAGGACCCTCGGCCAAATTGGTATAGGCATTAAGTATGGTCGTTAAGCATCCAGAAAGGCTAAATTACACCAGGCTGATACTTTTAACTACTGTATAATATTTTAGAAAAGGCTTGGACAAAAGCTCAAGCAGCCTTGTATAAGAAATATTAAGAAGCACTCCCATAAAATAAATATTGTAGTTAGACATAATGTCATGACAAACTAGTTTTTTCCAAATTCTTTTGATCTTATCTTACTCTAAAATATGCATATATATCCTCCATCCATATACCAAAAATTCCTAACTCTGAAAATAAATGGTAACTTAGTTCTAGAACCTGTTAAGGGATTCACAATATAAGAGCACAGTTGTTTTCAGATCACAAGGAATATAACATTAACTTTGTTCAGTTTGCCTTACAACTAGGTAACTGGTGTTAGCATCCACAGATGAGGGATACCATTCGTCTTTTGTTTTTCTGGGACTGTGATACTTCACTTAACATGATATCTTCTAGTTCCATCAATTAACCTGCTAATTCATGATATCATTTTTTTTATTTATTATTTTTGTGTGTATGAGTGTACTGTCTGCATGTAGGTTCGTGCACCCATATTGTGCAATGCCGCGGAGGTCAGAAGAAGAGGGAGTTGGATTCCCCTGGAAATGAAGTTAAAGATGGTTCTCAGCTGCCATGTGCTGGGGTGCTGGGGATCAAACCTGGGTCCTCTGCAAGAGCAGTCAGAGCTCTTAACCGCTAGCCCATCTCTCCAGCCCTGTCATCTTTCTTTACCACTGCATAGAACTCCATTGTGTAGATGTACCACATTTTCTCTATCCACTCATCAACTGAGGGGCACTTGGGTTGGTTCCAGCTCTTTGCTATTGTGAAGAGAGCTGCAATAAACATGGCTGTGCATGTATCTCTATGGTAAGATGAGTCTTGTGGGTATATAACCAGGAGTGGTATGACTGGGTCAGGTGGCAAGTTCATTTTGAGTCTTCCAAGGGTTCTCCATACTGCTTTCCATAGTGGCTGTACAAGTTTACATTACCACCAGCAATGGATGAGTGTTCCCCCTTCCCCACAACCTCTCCAGCACTTGGTATCATTTGTTTTCTTGATCCTAGCCAGTCTTATCAGAGTGAGATGATATCATAAAGTTTTAATTTGCATTGCCTTAATTATTAGCAATGTTGAATACTTTTTAAGATGTTTCTCAGTCATCTCTAATTGTGAACGCTTGTGAAGTCTCTGTTCAGCTCTTTGCTCCATCTTTTGAGTGGGTCATTTGTTTTCTTGATGTTGTCTTTCTTTACCTCTACATAGAACTCCATTGTATAGATGTAACACATTTTCTTTATCTACTTGTCCATCAGTTGAGGGACACAGGTTGTAAAAAGCATTGGAAACTTTTTTTTCAGCAATTGGCAGAATTCTTTTGTAAGAGGTTTCTTTAAAAAAAAAAAAAAAAAAAAGACCTACCTATGCTTTCTTCTAGAAGATAGATCTGTCTTATTTGAGGTGGAGTCATCCCTTTAAAATTCAAATTACAAATGGGGTATTGTGGCACACAACTTTAATCCCAGCAGTCTGTGAGACTGAGGCCAGCCTGCTCTATCTACATAGTGAGGCCACTTGGGGCTAGAGAGAGATTCTGTCTCAAAAAAAAAAAAAAAAGCATAAAATAAAATTCGAATTACAGGCAGGCTGGCCCAAGCTGTAATCACATTTACTTGAAAATCTGGGATGGAGAGATAAAAAATTCAAGTCTTATCTGGCCTACAGAATTCAAAGCCAGCCTAGGCAACTTAACAAGACCTTGCCTCAAAATAGAAAAGTAATAATAATAATAATAGCCAGTCATGGTGGTGCACACCTTTAATCCTAGCACTAGGGAGGCAGAGCCAGGTAGATCTTTGTGAGTTCAAGGCCAGCGTGGTCTACAGAGTGAGTTCCAGGACAGCTGGGGCTACAGGGAGACCCTGTCTCAAAAAGACCAAAATAATAATAATAATAATAATAATAATAATATAAAATAATAATATAAAATAATAATAATAAATCTATGGATGTAGCTCAATGGTAGAACATTAGTCTAGCTTGTATCTTCAGTTCAGATTTCAGCACCTCAAGCTTAATTAATTAACTAGTTAATTGGTTAAGCATGGTAATATACATCTTTAGTCCCAGCATTTGAGGGGCACAGAGATAGGCTGATTTCCGTGAGACTAAGGCCAGCCTGTTGTACAAAGTAAGTTCTAAGCCAGCTGGGGCTATAGGGTGACACTGCCTCAAAAACAAAACCAAAAATAATAAATTAATTATAAAATTACATGAACATGTAACTAGATCATTTTTCACTTAATGGAGTCTGCATATTACTTTTCTGTTTTATAAAGGATCTTACCTGCCCTCAGAGACACAGAAACAGAAACTGAATCCACCTGTTACCCCACTAAGATGAGTCTGCTACATTCTGCTGAGACTAGCTAGCTACTTTCCATGCTACCCTTGACATTCAATCGGCCAACCAATTTTCTTTCATTTTATTATTTAGTGACTTCTAATTTTCCTATCTTTCAAATTATTTTATCCAGATAAAATAATACTATTGTTGGGGCTGGAGAGATGGCTCAGTGGTTAAGAGCACCAACTGCTCTTGCACAGGACCCTGGTTCGATTCCCAGCACCCATATGGTGGCTAAGAACCGTCTTTAAGCCAGGCATGGTGGCACATGCCTTTAGTCCTAGCACTCGGGAGGCAGAGGAAGGCAGATCTCTGTGAGTTCAAGGCCAGCCTGGTCTACAGAGTGAGTTCTAGGCCAGCTGGGGCTATAGGGAGACCCTGTCTCAAAATAAATAAATAAATAAATAATAAATCTACTGTTTAATACATGTACCTTAGATTGTATATTTTTAAATTGTACTTATTTAATGAGCATTAATTAAAATCTTATAGTAAAATTTTCTCAGCAAAACAATTCTTGACTATAACGAGAAAATTACTTTGTACTAACAGCAAATGACCATCACTTATGTAGCAACTCAAAATAATGTGAAATATTATTCGACCTAATGTGAAAACACCACATCATTTTGGTAAAACAAGGAAATGGTAATATTTGAATCTGCAAAATGAAACTCAAATTTTTGCTAAATATTGCCAATAGAAAAGAAGATTATTCTTTTCTATTTTAGTGGATTTTCTAATGAGAACATGGGTGAAAAATAGTCTTAGAAAATACTATTTACAGTTGCATCCATGGTCTTTACTGATCTTGTTCCTTTTTTTTTTTTTTTTTGGTATTTTGAGACAGGGCCTCCCTTTAGTCCCAGCTGGCCTGGAGCTCACTATGTAGACCAGGCTGGCCTTGAACTCACAGAGATCCCCCTGTCTCTGCCTCCCAGTGCTGGGTTTAAAGGCATGCGCTACCATGCAGTGCACCACCACACACGGCTGTTCCTTTATTCATGAATCAAAGCAAAATGATTGCCATAGTCTGCTGTGAGAAATACTCTGCTGGTTTACTCAGACAACTGTCATAGTGAGTATACAGCTAAATCGACTTTGGAGGACTAGAAAGATGGCTCAGCAGTGAAAAGCGCTGGCTGCTCTGGCAGAGGACGTCGGTTGGGTTCCCAGCACTCACACAGCAGCTGCTAACCACCTGTATGTAACCCCAGTTCCAGGGGATCTGACCATCTCTGGCCTCCACAGGCACTGCATGCACACATGGTGCACATACATAAATGCAGGCAAAACACCCATGTGAATAAAAATCAAATAAACCTTTAAATAAACAAATAAGTCTACTTTTGAAACTTAGACATTACAATTCAAATATAAAAGATGTTTCAAGATATATACTTGTGTAGTGTGAACCACATGGCCTTGATTACCACACGACACAAGGTGTCTAAATCAACAGCCACATTCATTGAATCTGAAACCACCACAAGAGTGTTGCATAACAATACTCTTGTTATTAAAAACAAAATTTAGAGGCTTCTCTACTGGCTGGTTGGGGCCCAGACCTTTGGAGACTGCCTGAGAGTGCCTGACTAGGCCTCTAACAGGATAAGCTTCCTAAAGCCTGCTGTCCCCAGCCTTCTGCTTAGTTACCATCTTCAGTCCCTCCCAGTGCCCCAGGGCCAGGCTTCCCTGCTAACTAGTAGGGACCAGAACACCTATCTCCCATCTCTCTCCTTGGACCTTGGCATTTTCCATCTGAGGCTTCTGAAGTGCTCCTAACTATCTAGGGCCATTTTACCCTCCTGGAGAGCCCCTGAGTAGCCTGACAGGAGCCATCTGGTCCCTCCAGTATAAAATCAAAAGAGAAAACCTGAAGCCCAGACCAACCAGACTTTCATACCCAATCAGAAAGCAACCAAGGTACAACATTAATACAAACAAAATCAGACTTCAGCTTAATAAAGGAAATCATGAGTTTCATAGCAGAATCACAAGCATCAAAAGAAATACACATGTCAAAATCACAGTGAAAAAATAATATAAAAAAAAACAAAACAATATGCTTCCACCAAACATCATCAGTCCTATAGAAGGGTCCTACAATGAGAACCCTCTAGAGATAACCCAGGACATAGAATCTAAAAGAACAATCATAAATATGATCAATGAATTTAAAGAGCACACAAAT
Organism: Rhizomys pruinosus; assembly: GCA_009823505.1. NCBI lineage: Eukaryota > Metazoa > Chordata > Mammalia > Rodentia > Spalacidae > Rhizomys > Rhizomys pruinosus. Next base: position 2,633,792 of record VZQC01006589.1, read on the forward strand.
AACTAAAAGAAATAAAAGAAGACAGGGATAAACTTCTAACTGAATTCACAAAAGCATTAGAAATATTGGGAAAAAAAAAACTCAAGCCAAAATGAAGTGAAAAAATAAGTCAATTTGTAATAACAGGAGAAAGTCTTACCTTCAAATAAATGAAATGGAAAACAGAATAACAAGATTGAACAATAAAGTTGAAGAGTTGAACCACTCAAGAAAAGAACATGAAATTTACAAAAAAAAAAAAACCAAAAGGAATGAACTATGCAGGAAATGTGGAGAAAGACAAAATTTATGCATCATAGGCATAGTGGAAGGAGAATTTCAGGCAAATGGTATTTACCAGATCTTCAACAGGATTATAGAAGAAAACTTCCCAATATTAAGAAAAGACATACCCAAACAAGTACAAGAAGCACATGGAACACCAAATAGACAGGACCAGAAAAGAAACTCCCCATGACTTATCATAGTAAAAACACTAAATATACAGAACAAAGAAAGAATACTGGAAGCTGCAAGAGAAAAACAAGTCACATATAAAGGAAAACCCATCAGAATTAAAGCTGACTTTTCAATGCAAACTGTGAAAGCCAAAAGGGCCTGGACCAAAGTATTCCCAGGTCCAAATGATTATAGACCTCAACCCAGAATATTTTACCCAGCAAAACTGCCTATTAGAGCTGAAGAGGAAAGAAAATTCTTCCATGGCATGAACAGGCTGAAAGAATTCTTGTCCACCAAACAGGCCCTTCAGAGAACAGCTGAACAATACAAAGGACTGGAAAAAAAGAACAACCAGACCTGAGAGGCAACAGAAAGAAACCAAATGAAAGTATTAATTGTGGAAATACAAAAGTAAATCAAACTACAAACCAGGATATGGGGTTTGGGAAAGTAAAGAGACTACTTATGTTTGTAGTAAAATGTTTATATTTAAGATATGCCTAATATTGTTTAAATTTCTCTTACCAGCTTTGCCTGCTTATCCTGTGGTGTTAAATTTCTTCCAGTCAATGTTTATGCAAGGCGTCTTAGGCTTTTCTTCAAGCTTTATCTAAATATGATACAGTAATTAAAAGTAACAGATTGATGTAACTTAACTTTTTTTTTTGGATACTTAGTGCCCAAACCTAAGGCCCATACCAATTCAGCCAAGAGATTTAAGGGACAATTTTGTTCCTTGCCCTCTGAGGTCAATTGGTCCCAGGGGATTTTGTACAAGGGCATCTCTTAAAATGTTCTGCAATTGTGAGTCACTTATTTTCAGACTCTATAATTACTGTATATGGGTGGAAGGTATGTATTCATATTTTAGAGTAATATAAAATTAAAGGGAGAAAATGTGAAAAAAAAAGATAGCATTTAACACATATGTATCAAAATTATGACCTCTGGGAATAAATTGGGGTGGGGGGAGGGACAGGGAGGGCAAGAAGTGTATCCAAATTGGACTAAAAAATGATGTATGAAATATACAAAATGTCAATAAAAAAGAACATAAAAAAGAAAAAAATATTCCAAGCAAATTGCACTAACAAGCAGGAATTGCAGTTCTATATCTAACAAATTAGACTTCAAACTAAAACTAAGAAGAACTAAAGAGAGTCACTTCATTCTAATCAAAGGAATAAATGACCAAGAAGATATTATAATACTAAATAGAGGTGCACTCAGTTTCATGAAAACAGTACTACAGGGGCTGGAGAGATGTCTCAGCAGTTAAGAGCACTGACTGCTCTTGCAGAGGACCCGGGTTCTATTCATAGCACCCACATGGCGGATAAGAACCATCTTTCGGCCAGATGTGGTGGTGCATGCCTTTAACCCTAGCATTTGGGAGGCAGAGGCAGGTGGATCTCTATGAGTTCATTCAAGGCCAGCCTAATCTAGAGTGAGCTCCAGGCCAGCTGGGGCTATAGTGACAGCCTGTCTCAAAAAAAAAAAAAGTACTACAGGACTTTAAGACACAGATTAACCCCAACTCAATAACAGTAGGAACTTCAACATCCCACTACTATCTCCAATAGACCAGTTAACTGAACAGAGAATAAATAGAGAGACATCTGAATTAAATGTGATATATCAAATGGAGCTAACAGGCATCCGCCCAAGCATGAAAGAACACACTTTGTTTTCAGCAGCCCATGGAAGTTTCTCTAAAATTGAACACACACTGGGGCGCAAAACAAACCTCAAACAACAACAACAACAACCAAAAACAGAAATAATTCCATGCATTCTATCAGACCATGATGCAATAAAGCTTAAAATCAACACCAAAAGAAGCTCTAGCAACTACATGAATTCATGAGATTAAACATACTCCCGAATGATGAATGGGTCCAAGAAAAAATTAAGAAAGAAATAAAAATATTTCTAGCTAAATAAAAGGCATAATACAATGAAACAAGACCTCTGGGACACTTTAAAAGCAGTCCTAATGGGGTGGTTTATAGCTCTCAGTGCCTACATTAAAAAATCAGAAAAAAAAACAGTGGAGGGGGATAAGGGGAATGAAGATGGGGAGACATCAGATCTCAAACTATATTATAGAAATATATTCATACAAAACAGCATGGTAATGGCACAAAAGCAGACAGATCAATGGAACATAATTGAAGGCCACTCACCACTCATCAAAGAAGTCTCTTTTGCAAGAGACAGAAACTATTACAAAGTTCCATAACTGGTCATACACAGAGAATAAGTGACATATCTACAGAGGAACCTCTACCATGATCAAGAGGTAGAGAGAATACTGATGCGTCTCTCAACTCTCATAAATGAAGCTCCTTGGTGCAAGAGAGGGCAAAGAATACAAAAGGCTACAAAAGCCTAAAGCATAGAAAATAAGAGTCTGCAGAGTATGGGTCCCTGCACAGGACTTCTGTAATAAACTCCATCCACCCAGGGTTCAGGGACCATTGCAAAAGAGGGGGGTGGAAAATTGTAAGAATCAGGGGAAGAGGTGCATGACCATAAGAAAACAGAATCTTACAGACTCCTGGCACCCTGCTCATATGAACCTACAACAATGCTGTCAGCATGCATAAGACCCATGCAAACTCAAGCAGACAAAAACCCAGCACAGAACTGGGGAAATGGGCAGCAGGTCCCAATCTAAGCTGAACTACTGACAGTTGATTACTGCTGTGTGAGGGAAAGCTGATCTTTAAGGGGTGACTCTAGGCTGGCTAGACCCCCAGTGGATGTACTTGCACTACAGAAATGTCTGGGTACACTAACTTGACTCAATAGATCTCAACATAAATGACAGAATACATGAAATATGCTAGGGGTGCTATGGGAGGGTCCAGATGTGGGAGGGGATGTCAGCATGACTAAGATGTTTTATATGAAATACACAAAAATTCAATAAAAAATTAGCTGTGTGGTGATGCAGACCTCTGATCCTAGCAGAGCAAGTGGATTTCTGTTTCAAGCCACCTAGGGTTACACAGTAGGATCCTGCCTCAAAATATTAAATAAAGGTAGTATGTTTGAGGAGCGTATTCCTTCATGCTTACCTCTGTGGGCTTTGCTTTTTTTTTTTTTTTTTTTTTTTGGTCTTTTCGAGACAGGGTCTCCCTGTAGTCCCAGCTGTCCTGGAACTCACTCTGTAGACCAGGCTGGCCTTGAATTCATAAAGATCCTCCTGCCTCTGCCTCCCAAGTGCAAGGATTAAAGGCGTGGCCACCACGCCCGGCTGGGCTTTGCTTTCTAACCTTGCCCATATTAATAAAGAGAGTTCTTTTCCTTCTTTAGATCCCAGCATAATCTTCAGTATTTTTGCTACTGTTATATTTAAAAATCTTTTCAATTTTGTTAGTTTTATCTTAAGTCATAATTCATAGCAAGAATCTCCTTTTCCCTAAAAGTTATATATAAAATCACCCTCTATTTACTCAGTTCTGAACTAATTTTTATTTAGCTTTTCAAGCACTGGGGCCCATCTTTGGACCATTTTTCATCCGTTTTGTTTATCACAAATATGATTTTGAAAGGGGCTGGAGAGATAGCCTAGCGGTTAAGAGCGCCAACTGCACTTGCAGAGGACCCGGGTTCGATCCCCAGCAAGCACATGGCGGCTGAAAACCGTCTTTAACTCCAGTTCCAGGGGAACCTGACACCCTCTTCTGACCTCTGCGGCATTGCAGGACATTGGTGCACCAACCTACATGCAGACAGTACATTCATACACATACAAAAATAAATTTAAAAATTTTAAAAATCAATATTGGGGGCTGGAGAGATGGCCTAGCGGTTAAGAGCGCCGACCGCTCTTACAGAGGACCCAGGTTCGATTCCGAGCACCCACATGGTGGCCGAGAATCGTCTGAAACTCCAATTCCAGGAGAACTCCAGTTCCAGGGGAATCCGACACCCTCTTCTGACCTCCGCGACATTGCACGACACGGGTGCACAAACCTGCATGCAGACAGTACATTCATACACAAAAAAAGAAATTAAAAAAAATATGATTTTGACTATTTTATTCACTCTAGATTTAGGACGCATTTGCTTAGCTAGCAAGATGTCTCTTCACTCACTGTGCTTTGGTTTCCTTTTCCATAGAATATCTTCTTTTCTTTTCTTTTTTTTTTTTTTTTTACATACTGGGTGCTTTGAGACAGGGTCTCATGGTGTAGCCTAGCACCAAGCTTACTATGTAGCTCAGGATAACCCTAAACTTCTAGCCCCCACTTCCCAAGTGCTGAGTTTACACATGTGGATCTCCATGCTCAGCTTCATAAAATATTTTCAATCCTTATTTTTTTAGATGTATAGCATAGGGTTAAAAAGTATTCACTGAGATATAGATATTTAACTAAAAAATAACAATAGGGCCGGGCATGGTGGCACACGCCTTTAATCCTAGCACTTGGGAGGCAGAGGCAGGTGGATCTCTGTGAGTTCAAGGCCAGCCTGATCTACAGGGTGAGTTCCAGGACAGCTGGGGCTACAGAGAGACCCTGTCTTGAAAAGACAAAAAAATAATAACAATGTTGCCTCTTACAAAAGAAGAGCATATTTTTCTCTCATCTCTAAAATCTTAAAGATGGTTTTGTCCTTGGGCGTTTGCATAAGAAAATTAGAGACAAAAAAATAAATATACAATCTAATGAAAATTCATATTTTTGCAGTATTTTGCCCCAGTATTTGTTGCCTAAGGCCATGCTGACATGCAGCCAGGGATGTGGTGTACATCTGTTATCCCAGAGCCTGGGAGACTGAGGCAGGGTTATGGCAAGATCCTGTCTCGGGATAAGAAGAAAAGAATTTTCCCGTGTAAATAGAAAGTTTCTGTAAAGAATTTGAGAAAGTAAGATTTTATTATTCTACTGATTTCTCCTAAATCTGGAATTTGCCTCACACTACCCTCCCAGAAAACTTTCCTCACACCAACTTTTGTGAAGTGTCATGTTTTCTTTTTATGAAACATGAATCAAGATTCAAAGAAGCCCTTGATTTCAAAATTGAGAGGTTTCAGTTTGGTTTCATTTTTAGGTTTGGTGGGTTATAGGAACTCAAAACAAAATGAAAGCTCTAAATCTAAGCCTCCATTTTTAGGACATCTTTATCATGACCTTATTCTACTCCAAATGAAATTTATATAATCTAATCCACTTACAGACAGGTTTAAAAAAATCAATATGGTACCTTAACTTTGATATAAAAAAAAATAAAGGTAAAGGCACTTGTTGTTTCCCTATATAAAGACTTGGGAGAATCACACTTAAAGGTATGTGGAAATCGTAGATCTCTCCAACTGTAGGGTAGCAATTACTGTATGTAAAATAGGTAAGAATGAGGTGCATAGTGTTGGCAGCTCAACAGCTCAAATCATACCATTGATAGTAATGGGAGAGTCCAAGATGGTATAAAAAAAGTTCAACCCTAAGCAGACCATGGTCTATCCTTGATTGTTACATAGCTGCATACTTGAAAAGGTCAGTACACAGATTAAACAAGGAGAGATGCATTAGTATTCTCTCTACCTCTTTGTCCATTGTAGAGGTTCATCTGTAGATATGTCACTTATTCTCTGTGTATGACCAGTTGTGGAACTTTGTAATAGTGCTCAATTATGAATGCCCATCTGCTTTCTCAATTTCAAAATAGACAATGTCTTGGCATTCCAGGGGATGTGTTTGAGTCACTAACTGTGACCTTCTTAATATCAGGCAGATCTCTGTGAATCCAAAGGCCAGCCTGGTCTCCATAGCAAGTTCCAGGACAGCTAGAGCTATAGGGAAACCCTGTCTAAAAAAACCCAGATCCTAACGCACATAGGGAAAATTTGGCCCCAAGAAATTAAACCAGCCAAATCAACAACTGAGATAAAGTCCTTCACAAATATAAACTAAATATAAAAAGAGAATCTGAAAATAACTTTAACAAGCCATCCTCAAATCAGAAAATATATAAATAAAATGTCAAATTTACCATGTAGCCAAGGCTGACCTTGAGCTTCTGATCCTCTCAGCTCTACCCCAGGATTGTTAGGATTACAGGGATTCAAAATCACACCCCAGGGATTCATGCACTCTAGGCAAGTACTCTACCAAGTGAGCCACATCTCCAGTCAATGTGCTATTTCCTTCTATGACCACATAGATGGAATAAACAGTACATAATCCACGCCAGAATTTTATCGCAATTTTTTTTTTTCAGTAAGTTTCATGTGTCACCAACCTGGGCAGGGAGGGAGAATTCTTTGAATGATTTTTTTTTTTTTTTTTTTTTTTTTTT
>VZQC01006589.1:2641411-2654515 GCA_009823505.1 Rhizomys pruinosus
CTACACAGCAACCCCCAGGTCAGCCAGCCTAGCCTACACAGCAAGCCCCAGGTCAGCCAGCCTAGTCTACACAGCAACCCCCAGGTCAGCCAGCCTAGCCTACACAGCAACCCCCAGGTCAGCCAGCCTAGCCTACACACCAACCCCCAGGTCAGCCAGCCTAGCCTACACAGCAACCCCCAGGTCAGCCAGCCTAGCCTACACAGCAACCCCCAGGTCAGCCAGCCTAGCCTACACAGCAAGCCCTAGGTCCCAAAGGGAGAGCAGCACAGATAAAAGCAAGCCTGCCTGCTGCCTCTGCTGCTTACCAGCCTTCTGAGCGTGGACAAGTTACTTTCTCTCTAGGTCTCCATTTCTTCCATATTGGTAACAATGGCAGTACCGTCTGTGGTCTTGGTTCTTGTGATATCCCAGAGTTAACAGAAATTAAGTCCTTGGGACAGAGGCTGGCAGGCACATGTGGTGCAGTGCTTGGCAGTGATTCCACCTCTGCTCCTCGGTGTCCTCTGCCTGGGGACACAGATCCTATGTGTTTCTCAGATTTCATTATTGTTATTCTCTCCCCATCCTTACCTGGCTCCAATTCACCAATGCCTTTTTGAAAACTCAATTCTCACTTTGAATCTGACTTTCATGTATGTTTCGACCTGTGCACAATAGAATGTATTCTCTCCCACAGCAGTTTCCAGTCAACGCGTATCCCACTTCTAGTAGTGTGTCCAAAAAGCTTGTCTGTGTAAAGAACCACAGTCCCAGCTGCCAACATGAGAACTGTTTTCTTTGTTTTCCCTGTAGCTGAATTCAGTTCATACCATGGAGTCCCATGCTCTGGGGTTGCAAAGACTTGACCTGCATGAATTCAGATTGAACTTTCCCTGGAGCTGCATCAGAATTCTGGGGCCAGAGTTTACCGAACGCAGAGTGGCCGAGTTGTGGGGATGGAGTGAGCCCTGGTATGCTGTTTTCAGTGGGTATTTGCCCACTCAGATGGCCTGGTGATCCAAACTTCATTCACAGGTCACAGCCAGGCCAATACTGCGTCCTTCCACTCCATGGCGTCATTCCATCAAGGCCTCTTTAGTACCACTTTTCCCCCTCTAAGTAACACATAAGTCAGGGGGAAAAAATCTGCTGCGTGCTCTGAGCCATGGGAAACAGCTGTGTTTTGAGGCTGTAGAATCACCTGCAGCTGTAATATTGCCACAAGACAACACGACTCCCTGAGGTTGGCCATTGATAAGCTACGCTTCCCTGCAGCTCAAGATGGGGGTTCTCGACCTATCTCTCTCCATTCCCAGACCCTCAACACCATGGAGGGACAGAGCTCCAGTCTCTCTGCTCTCCTATCCCCAAGTCTATCCTGTGATCTCACTTTTGGTCAACTTCCTGCCCCAGGAAGCCGTAAATTCTCATCCTGTCCACTCACCTCCTCTGGATGGGAGATGCGCTCAACTCTTGAATCATCCATCATTTATTCTTCAAAATATACCTAGGGAAGACATTTCAGGAAAGACTGAAAACTTTGCTACTTTAAAAATGACTTTCTCCTAGGGTAAATTGTCTCAAGGAAATTTTGGGAAAATGCCTAACACTGCAGGTTGGAGATTTAAAAAGAGGGATGGAGAGGCTCAGCAGGCAGAAGTTCCTGCTGCCAAGCCTGGCAACAGAGGTCCATCCCAGGACCCACATGGTCACATGGTGGAAGGAGAGAACAGACTCCTACAAGATGTCCTCTGACCTCCCCGGGTACACCTTGGCATGTATACCACCACACACACACACACACACACACACACACATACACACACACAATAAACCTATTTTAAAAACCTTAAATGAGCCGGGTGCGGTGGCACACGTCTTTAATCCGGGCACTCGGGAGGTAGAGGAGGGTGGATCTCTGTGAGTTCAAGGCCAGCCTGGTCTACAGAGCAAGCTCCAGGCCAGCTGGGACTAAAAGGGAGACCCTACCTCAAAAAAAAAAAAAAAAAAAAAAAAAACTTTAAATGTAAAACTAAAAGGAGAAAATTAAAGATAACAAGAAATATGAGAAAAAGGATAACAAAGCTGTAAGTTGAGCCATTTCTATGATCAAAAGAGAAGTATCTTCTCAGCACTCACCCCTACACTATAGATTATGTGTGGTCTTAGGTACATGAAATGAAGGAGATGTGGCCGGGTGCTCTGGAGGTGCACCCTCAGCATGCAGCTACATCTGGTCCTCTCTCCTCCCCACTTCTGATTCAAGGAATGGGAATTTTTAGTTATATTATTGAGGTTTTGTTTTTTTGTTTTTTTNCTGCTTTTTCTATTCTGGTGATCCTGAGACAACAGAGGTACCCCTCAATTTAAGATGGAGTTATAGTCCAGTAAGCTGAACATGCATTTAATACATTTACATTAATATGTAATTTTTTTTTTTTGGTCTTTTCGAGACAGGGTCTCCCTGTAGCCCCAGCTGGCCTGGAACTCACTCTGTAGACCAGGCTGGCCTTGAACTCACAAAGATCCGTCTGCCTCTGCCTCCCAATTGCTAGGATTAAAGGCGTGCACCACCATGCCTGGTGGTTATGTTATTGTGCTTTTCTCACCTGCTCAAATCTCTTGCCTTTGAGACATGTGTCCTCTCAACTCTTCCTTCACCCTTTCTGAAACATAAACCTAATCATGGTCTTCTTTTGCCTAAAAAGTTAGTGTTCAAATTATCTCCAGGAATAAACTGTCAAACCAGGTGCTTGATGTTTGAAAACATATTACTTCCTTTAGTTCTGAAAACAATTCTATCAGGTATCTTTTATGGTCACAATTTCAGAAATATAGAAACTAAGATTCAGAAGCCTTAAATCGTCATAACTAAGACCTAGGGGAACACTGAATTCAAAATTGGCTTTCTTATTTTTAGATCCACTGATTTTAATATTAATGTTCCTTCATTAAGGCTTTCATCTTACATAATGGAATGTTCTAGAATAAGGCAACAGCTATCATTCCTATACCATTACTATAGCAAACAGCAACACCAAGTTGAAGTGCATTCATCAATGCCACAGAGAAGACAAGAGGAAGGGACTCACCCGGACGGCCAATGCAGTAAGTCAAACGAGCCTTCATCGTCCATTGGTGATAACATTTTAAATGCATCACCCTCATGCACAGGAACATGATGCTCAAGGACTTGAAATAACTAAGTGACCTCTTCTCCAGTCCATGACATGCCTGAGACATAGAACAGGAATCCATCTTCTGAGTCATCTGTCCACAGATCATCAATCATCATGCGACATCCACCTTAGCATCTACTCAGCAAATGAGCTGAAACCTTGTGATAAGTCATCCTAATAAAACAAGAAACTTCACATTTTTTAAAGTTTTCAAATATGAAAATCACATTTCTAGAAGTCAATGATATGACAAAATGATGGTTCACTGATGGTTTACAGGCCAACCTCAGAAACACCAGGGTGGCTTATGACTGTAAACTTCATTTGCTTTTTCCCAAGTGGTTTCAAATTTTAGTTAGGAGGTGATAGTTGGACTTAATGGGTTGCTTTTTGGTTGTTGTTTTCTTTTTTTACTTTTCTTCAGAAACCAATCCATCTCACAACTGCAGTGCTTTCCAAACTTTTTGAACCCATGAGCCCTTTGAATAAACTTGAAAACCTTATGATATCATTCCCTCCACCTCAACTATCACCCTGAGCAGTGAGCTTTGTGTGTGAAGAAAATAAATTAAATATCCCGTGCATTTGTGAGATAAGAAAAATACATATCATTTTATCTTCGAAAATGTTATGATGGACTGTTTTACTCTCAGAATATTAAAATGCTTTAATATTTCCCTGCACTTCTTCTCAGCCATCTTCACATCTCATTCTAGTTCTCCCAGCTATTAAGTCTAGGCTACGAAATCAACTGTACACATTTTGTTTTGTTTACTTTCATTTTTTGATACAAGCTGGCCTTGAACTCCTTGTGTAGCCAAAGGTGATCTTGAACCCCTTACCCTACTGCCTCCACTTCGCAAGTGCACCATGGCTGGCTATTCCTATACAATATTGAAGGTCAGTATATGGCTTGAAATGTATCTATAACTATTTAAATATTTAGAATGTGACCCTCAAAAGCCCCAAAAAGAGCTGATGGGTAAAGGCTTTGACAGTAAAGAAGCTTGATAAACATGACAGCCTGAGTTCAATCTGAGAGGCCTACTAGTGGAAGGAGAGAATCGACTCCTACAAGTTGTCCTCTAACCTCCATACTTGTCCTGTGACAGGTAGATGTGTACACACACACACACACACACACACACACACATAAATAAATGAATAAATAAAGTGTAAAATAAAAAATAATTCATGATTTGTTTAAATGCTAGCAAAGAACTAGAAGAAAATTTCTTTAACCCAATAAAGACATCTGCAAAAACCTACATCTAATATTATATCTAAGGATAGAAAATAAATGTCCTAGCTCTAAGAAATAGAGGTAAAACACAAAAGGTAAATGTAAAAGGTCCTCTCTTACCATCCCTTTTCATACCAGAGTTTTTAGCCAGGGCACTAAGACAAGGGAGAGGGAGGGAGGAAAACATTCAGATTTTTTTTAAAGAATCCAAACTACGTCTAAATACAAATGACACAGTGTATATGTTAAAAATCCCAGGGGCTGGAGAGATGGCTCAGTGGCGGCTAAGAGCACTGACTGCTCTTGCAGAGGACCCAGGTTTGGTTCCCAGCACCCACATGGCAGGTAAGAACCGTCTTTAACTCCAGTTCCAGGGTAATCTGCCGCCCTCTTCTGACCTCCACAGCATTGCACTACACAGGTACACCAACCTACATGCAGACAGTACATTCATACACATACAAAATAAATAAAATTAAATAAATAAATAAATAGTATTTCTATTTTGCAGTAACAACTGAAATTTAATTTTTTTTTTTTTTACAAATTTGCTACATACGACCCTAAATAGGTAAAAATGTAACGGAATGTGTGTGTGTGTGTGTGTGTGTGTGTGTGTCAAGAAACACTGATGGTGCTGGGTGTGGTGGCACACACCTTTAATCCTAGCACTCGGGAGGCAGAAGCAGGTGGATCTTTGTGAGTTCAAGGCCAGCCTGGTCTACAGAGCCAGTTCCAGGACAGCTGGGACTACAGGGAGACCCTGTCTCAAAAAGACCAAAAAAGAAAAAGAAAAAGAAAAAGAAACACTGATGGAAAATCCCACCTAAATAAATGGAAATATATACCATGTTCTTAAACTAAAAGACTTAACATAATTGAGATGTCACAAATGGGCCTTTCTAATTCAATGCAACTGGAGTGGAAATTCTGCCAGGGTATCGGTAGTTATCAATAAACTGACTGAAAACTTAGAAATCCAATAATACATGTAGTAGAGCTTATAAAGCTACAATAAATACAAAATGGGTTAAAGGGCTAAATAGAAAGCCTGAAACGAGAGAACTTCTAGAGGAAAACAGGAGGAAAAAGCTTTCTGTCAATGCCCTATATAACAGGTTTTTTGTTTTTTACTTTTTTGTTTGACAGGGGTCTGTTTGGTTGGACGGGTTTGGGGTTTTTTGTTTTGTTTTGTTTTTTGTCTTTTTGAGACAAGGTCTCACTATATGGCCCTGGCTGGTCTGCAGCTCCATAGATAGACCAGGCTGCCCTCAAACTCACAGAGATCCCCCTGCCTCTGCCACTCAAGTACTGGGATTAAAGGCATGTGCCACCACACCCAGCCCCAACATTTTTTTTTAATATCTCCTAAAAGTAGACACAACAAAGGCAAAAATACACACTGAACTGCATTTAAAAGTGGAGAATGGGGCTGGAGAGATGGCCTAGCGGTTAAGAGCACCGACTGCTCTTGCAGAGGATACGGGTTTGATCCCCAGCACTCACATGGCGGCTAAGAACCGTCTGTAACTCCAATTCCAGGAGAACTCCAGTTCCAGGGGAATCTGAGACTCTTCTGACCACAGCATTGCATGACACGGGTGCACAGACCTACATGCAGACAGTACATTCATACACATACAAAAATTAAAATTAAAATTAAAAAAAGTGGAAAACGATATCTAAATAGTTAATTCTCAAAAAAATAAAATAAAATAAAATTGCCAACACAAAGATGAGCAAATGCTCATTCTACTCTTCAGGGAAATGCCAATTAAAACCACAATGAACTATCACCTCACACTTGCTAGAGTGCCTATTACTGAAAAAGACAAAAGATACCAAATACCAGAGATGATGTGAAGAAAAGAGAAGTTTTTTTTGAGACAGGGTCTCCCTATAGCCCCAGCTGTCCTGGAACTCACTCTGTAGACCAGGCTGGCCTTGAACTCACAAAGATCCACCTGCCTCTGCCTCCCAAGTGCTAGGATTAAAGGCGTGCACCACCATGCCTGGCTAGAAAAGAGAATTCTTGTACCATGTAAATTAGCACAGCCATTGTGAAACAGTATGGAATGTTCTTTAAAAAACAACAAATTAAGGGCCAGGGAGATGGCTCAAGAGTTAAGAACACTGGCTGTTCTTCCAAGGACCAGGGCCAGTTCCCGGCACCCACATGGCTAACAACCATCCTTAACTCTAGTTCCAGGGGATCCAATGCCCTCTTCTGGTATCCATGGGCAGTACATGACACCGGTACACTTACATACATGCAGGCAAAACATTTATAAAATTTAAAAAATAAATAAATAAGTTAGAACTATATGAACTTACAATCCTATTTCTGGCTTTATACCCAAAGAAAATAAAATCAGTATGTCAAAAAGATAGCTATGTAATTCACAATAAACAAGATATGGAGTCAGGTTTCATGTTCATCAGTGAAGAAGTAGATGAAGAATATTGGTATGCATATACAACAGAATGTCTTTAGTCCCCAAAACAAATGAAACACCCTCACTTGTCCCAAGGTGGATAGATCTACAGGTTATTGTGTTAAGTGAGAGAAGCTAGGCACAGAAAGACAAGTCCCCATGCTCTCACTCACGATCGGCGTCCACAACAGTTGAGTTCATAGGAGTGGAGCAGAAAAGCAGTCTCACCACCTAAGACTAAGGTAGTATCTGGGGAGATGTTCAACAAAAGATAATAAAAATTTTAATTAGATAGAAAGAATAAATTTAACACATCTATTGTGGTCCTAGAGAGAAGACTCAGAGGTTAAGAGTACGTGCTGCTCTTCAAGAGGACCCCTGTTTGGTTCCCAGCACCCACATTGGGAAGCTCACAATGACCTGTGACTCCAATTCCTGTGGATCCAGTGCCCTCTTCTGACCTCTACTGGTACTTCATGCATATGCACATACACACTACATACACAAACACACACACACACACACACACACAATTAAAAAATAATAAAATAAAACATCTATTGTGTATCACAGCAACTATAGTTAAACTCAATATACTTCTTGAAAATTCCTAGCCGGGTGTGGTAGCACATGCCTTTAATTTTAGCACTCAGGAGGTAGAGGCAGGCAGATCTCTGTGCGTTCAAGGCCACCCTGGTCTACAGAGTGAGCTCCAAGCCAGCTAAAATAATTAATTAATTAATTAATTAATTAATTAATTAATTAAATCCTTCCTTTAAAAAAAAGAAAATTCCTAAGGAAGTAGATTTAAGTGTGTGCAGCAATTCCCGTACCCATTAACTCCATTTACCAATTCTAAATAGTGTTACATATTTTGATGTAACATTTTACATACAATAGATATAATTTTGTCAATATAAAAGAAGTAACCTTGAAAAAAATACAATAAGCAAAATGTCTGCCAGGTGTGGAGGCACACACCTTTAATCCTCGCACTTAGCAGGCAGAGGCAGGCAGATCTCTGTGAGCTCAAGATCAGCCTGGTCTACAGAGTGAGCTCCAGGCCGGCTAGGACTAAAGGGAGACCCTGTCTCAAAAAAAAAAAAAAAAAAGCAAAATATGTAGTAGCAGCAATAGAAGAATAGTTGAGCAGACAGAAAGATCAAAGGGCAGGACTAAAATGCCCAGAAATAGACCAACATAAATAAAGTAAACTTAGTTTTTTTACATAAGCACAAAAGCAATACGATGGCAAAGGACTGTCTTTTTAACAAACCATCCTGGAGAACCTGCACATTTGTATGGAAAGCAAAATCCAATATACATATTACACATGCTATTTAAAAAATTTAGTAGGCTGGAGAGATGGCTTAGCAGCTAAGAGAAGTACTCTTTTAGCTACATTGGATGGCTCACAACAACCCATAACTCCATCTCCAGGGCATCTGAAAACTTCTTCTGGCCTCCACAGACACCTGCGCCCATGTGCACATACCCTCACAGACATACACACACATGAAATAAAAAATCTTTCTTTTAAAAATTAGCTAAAAAATGAAAAATAAAAAATAAAAAAACAAAAAAATTAAAATAAAATAAAGGATACAGCCTTCCATCGTGTAGGTTGTACCAAGAAATACCAGCAGAGAAATTGGCCCATCTTAACACTAAAAGGAAGAAAAGTTTCAGACTGCTACAGGCATCAAACATCTCTGAGTACCATAGGTGTAACAACTGTTTATAGTGAGTCCTAATGAACCTTACCTTCTAGGTGCAGCACAGTTTTAATATGAGAGACCTCCTTACCTCTTTTTCATAGAACAAAGAAAAACATGATGGTAATGAAGTCATTCTCTGACTGTAAATTAGAACTGACTGTTATAGAGGTAATCTCTTATAAAACTGGTAAAACTGCTTTCTTTAATTGACTAATAGACATAGGAACTGTAAAAAGGATTATTCTCTATTCAGAACCAAATATAATACTAAAGTCTCTTTAACCTGTACATATAAGCAAAATATATTAATACAGGAGAGCACTGATAGCAGCAATGGATTATTCTGCCAAGGAGATGTTGGCTAGGAGATCCAAGCCCCCCCCCAAAGGTAAAGGGTTCTTGCCTGTAAACTGGGATACCTGCAAGAAGAAAGGTGGTAAGCCCCTGCTGTCAAAGACCTGATGTAAGCATGGGAAGGTTGTATTGAGACCTCACTTGCAAGTGTACAGTTGGTCTCTGGAATACCAGAGAGTATTACCAAAGGCCACTGAACCAATAAAGCAAATGTTGGTCTCCTTGAGTCAAGCAAGACTCCTCCACCAACATCAGCTACACCTCACCTGCTTGGAGATACTGTGCAGCAGTGGCAGCCATATGTCTGTATATCCCAAATCTATTTGGCTATTAGCTCTCTCCTTGGAGGAATAATTCATGGATNAAAAAGGAGCTACATACTGAAAAGTCTTTAAAGCAGGTTTTCATGCCAGGCCTGAAGAAGGCCAAGAGCTTGGAGGAAGATAGTCATTAAAAGCCACTCTGTAAGATTTGCAGTTTAAAAGAATATACTTAAAAATAACATATATTTATATATAAGAGAGGTATTGCAGTAGAGATTTATACAGAAATACAAAATAAACCATATAAGTTAATGGACTTGATTTCTCTGAAGTCATAGTCCAGTCATATAGCTTTAAAGAGCAAAGTGTATACTGGGTAAAATGTATTTGGCAGGTACTCAACTCTGCCCAAGTTTTATCCACATATTATAGGATATTTTAAAGCTTAGTGAAATGTTTAGATTAATTAAATTTGGTTGTAGGTTTCGGTGAAAATGGTAATACATTTGAACTAATTGGGAATATAAAATGTTAATTGTTTTATTTATAATTTGTATTGAACTTCCAACAGTAACTTTAGGGTTAAGGTATACAAATGGTCTCTATATTTTTCTGAATTATACAACATCACATTGTAACACTTTCTTTTACTTGTAGGACAATTTAAAGGAATTAAATTTATTAATTTAAATTAATAAATTTATATTAATAAATTTAAATTAATAAATTTAATAATTAAATTAAATTTACTTCCCAAATAAGTAGCATACAGTCAATGAGAAACAGCTTGGGTAAATTTAATGAAAACTTATGCCTTGGCTCCTGTTTATGGGTATGTGTAATACAACTTAGGCATCTTTGGTCAAAACATAAAAATTTAAAAAACAAAAAGAGGGAGGTGGGAGGTGGGGTAGTATCCCTTCTGGGATACAAATGGAAAACTCTGTGTTCCAACCTATTGATAAATTTTCAATATTGAGATCTTGAAACTAACAATGGGAGGAGATTTGTATGTTCCCACAGGTAAAAACACCAATCTAAATGCCTGAAAACGTACAACTTTTGGCTGTGCAGGATAGACTGGGAAATGCCAGCAGAGAGGCTGTCCCATCTGAACATTAAAGAAAGAGGAACCTCAGACTGCCTGAGTCACAGACACTGAGCATCTCTCTGAATAATATTGGGGTTAACTGTTTATAATGGGCCCTAATGAAGTCTACCTTCCAGATGCTGAGAAACCTTCTTACCTCTCCCCTTTATAAAAGGAAAAAGAAAAACATGATGATACTGAAGTCATTCCCGAACTGTAAATTAGAGCCAACTGTTATAGTGGTGATTTCTTATAAAACAGGTATAACTACCCTTTTTTAATTGACTGATAGGCATAGGAACTATGAAAGGATAATTCTCTATCCAGAGGCAAATTCAAGAGTAAAGTCTTGATAAGCTGTGTAATTAAGCAAAATATATTAGTACAGGAAAGCTCTGATATCAGCAATTAATTATTCTGCCTAGGAGATGTTGGCTAGGGGATTCAAACCCTTAAAATTATAAAGGCCTTTTGCCTATAAGTAGGATATATGCAAGGAGAAAGGCAGTAAGTCCCTGTTGTAGAAGACCTGGTGCGGCCATGAAAAAATGTTATGAGACATCACTTGCTAACGTACAACTGGCCTCTGAAATGCCAGAGAGCATTACCAAAGGCCACTAAAGCAATACAGCAAAATATTGGTCTCCTTGAGACAAGCAAGACTCCTCCGTCAGTATCAGCTACACTTCAACTGCCTGGAGATACTGTGCAACAGTGGCAGCCATGTGTCTACATATATCCCAAATCTAATTGGCTATTAGCTCTCTCCTTGGAGGAATAACTCACAGCAGATGCCACAAGCTTATGTCCTCTAGTGGTTAGGAGATATTATAAGCCACAATAGGAACTTGTCACCCTTTATAGAGAAACCACAATTTGTGGATTAGCATACCATCCAAGCATTTGTGTCTATGCTCACAGCTTAGCTTGCCATAATAATTAGTACTGCTTAAAATGCCTGTACATCCAATTGCTTGTGCTTTGTTAGTATGACTAAAAAGGTATCACTGGATAAGCTGTCAACCCATGAAGGGAAACAATCTGAACAGACAGAGTCCAAAATGACATCTCCAGAGAAAATAGACTGTTTTGCTTCTCACCCACTTGTGTCCCTTTCCCAAAGCCCAGGGAACAAATTGCGGAAGAGGAGGCGTGGTAGAATGTAAGGGCTGTGGAGAGATTGGGGTGAATCATGAGACTACAGCATTATAGACTGGACTCCTAATTGATCAACATGCCTGTGCATACAAACATCTCCAACTGGACTATGGGAAACTTGGGTTGTTCAAAATTTGGACATAGATACTTGCAAATTGGTTTTACATGATTGTTACTTACATTCATTGCTTATGCTTAATAATTTGGCTCACTTCAAAAAAAATGCACCAATTAACTAATTGTACAGCAAACTGAGTAACACCAATGTTATCTGAAAACAACCATGTTATTATATTGTAAAATAAACAAATAAAAGAGGGAAAAAAAGAAAATAAAATAAATAAAAATTAGCTAAATCCAGGCATAGTGGCACACACCTTTAATCCCAGCACTCAGGACACAGAGGCAGGTGGATCACTGTGAGTTCAAGGCCAGTCTGGTTTAGATGGTAAGTTCCAGGCCAGCTGGGGCTACAGGGAGACCCTGTGTCAAAAAGACCAAAAAAAGAAAAGAGAAAAGAAATAGGGGTCTGAAGAGATGGCTCAGCAGTTAAGAGCATAGAATGGACATGAAAATCTGCATGTACATGCCTGACAACTTGAGCCATGTGTTCTCATCCCTAGCACCCATGTGAAGCCCCACATGTAACTTGTAACATGTTACACAACTGCTTGTAACTCCACCTTCAGGGGATCTCATATCCTCTTCTGGCCTCAGAGGACACCCCCACATACATGGCATACAGACACACAGATATACATATATGGATGTAAATAAAAGATAAAATTAATCCTTTAAGAAAAAGTGAAAATGAGTCCATGGTCTTAATGGATGCTCCAACACACTATGCACACAGGCATAAGTACAGATACACAGATATGGCTAACAAGCACATGAAATATACTGGGTATCTGCAGTCATTAGAAAATGTAGATCAGGGCCTGGAGAGATGGCTCAGTGGTTAAGAGCACCAACTGCTCTTGCAAAGGACCTGGGTTCAATTCCCAGCACCCACATGGTGGCTAAGAACCGTCTTTAACTCCAGTTCCAGGGGAATCTAACGCCCTCTTCTGACCTCCATGGTCTTGCTTGACATGGGTGCACCAACCTACATGCAGACAGTATACTCATACACATAAAAAATAATTAATTAATTAATTAAAAAAAGAAAATGTAGATCAAAGCCCAATGAGACACCAACTGCTCAACTATTAAAATGGTTAAAGTTTTTCAAACCTGCAATACCAAGGGGTCATATGGATGTAAAGCAACTAAAACACTCAGCTATTCCTGATAGGAAGATACAAAATGCTGGTCCATTCTGAAAAAAATGTTAGAAGCATTTCATAAATAACTTTAAGAAACACTGCCAGGTGTGGTGGTGCACACCTTTAATCCTAGCACTCAGGAGGCAGAGGCAAGTGGATCTTTGTGAGTTCAAGGCCAGCCTGGTCTACACAGTGAGTTCCAGGACAGCTGGGGCTACAGGGAGAGCCTGTCTCGAAAGGACAAAAAAAAAAGAAGTCAAGTCATGCTGAGCATGAGCATGGTGACACATGCCTTCAATCCCGGCACTCGGGAGGCAGAGGCAGGCAGATCTCTGTGAGTTCAAGGCCAGCCTGGTCTACATAGTGAACTCCAGGCCAGCTGGGACTAAAGGGAGACCCTGTCTCAAAAAAGAC
>VZQC01006589.1:2654632-2675527 GCA_009823505.1 Rhizomys pruinosus
AAAAAAAAAAAAAAAAAAAAAAAAAAAAAAAAAAGAAAGAAACAGAGGCTGGATTAGAAAGTTATACACAAAGGGCTGAAAGGACTGAAGAGATGGCTCAGGAGTTAAGAACACTGGTTGCTCTTGTAGAGGACCTGGGTTTGATTCCCAGCACCCACAGGGCAGCTAACAACTGCCTGTAAACATGGCAGTTAACAACTGCCTGTAACTCCAGTTCAAGGGAAATCTAACCCCTCTTCTGACCTAACATATAAGACACACCAACCACTACCACTACAAAATTAGATTTATTTTTAAAAATTAAAAGTTGTTGACTTATGGCATTAAAAATGGTCTTCTGGTTATGCAGCCATAGATACTACTACTGAGCACACTTTGAGCTGACGTACTAAGTAACAGGGATCTCTGGTCAACAGGCCTTTGAGGCATTGCAGAGAAAAAATACAGATATGCAAAACTCAGGGCACTCTCCTATCCTCTTCTTAAGCCTCATCCCAGACTCTAAGAACAAAAGACAGAACCAAATATTTCTCCCAAAACCCTTAAAAGACTCAGAATGAGCCTACCACCTGACCCAGCCATACCACTCCCAGGTATATACCCACAAGACTCATCCTACTTTAAAGATACATGCACATCTAGGTTTATTCGAGCTCTTTTCACAATAGTGAAGAGTTGGAAGGAACCCAAATGCCCCTCAACTGATGAGTGGATGGAGAAAATGTGGTACATCTACACAATGGAGTTCTATGCAGCAGTAAAGAAAGATAACATCATGAACTTTGCAGGTAAATGGATGGAACTCAAAGTCATTATGCTAAGTGAAGTAACATAGTCCCCCAGAAAACAAACAGGGAATGGTTTCCCTCATTTGTGGATGCTAGTACCAAATCCCCCAATTGAAAGGCAAGCTGAGCAACATTGTTGTTATTTTTCTTTCTATCGGAAAGCAACTGTGATGTTATAATGTGACTCTCTTAATAAGCCCTAGAATTAACTTACCACTTACTTTCAGACATGGTAATTAATATATATGGGCAGAAGGTATATGTTCATATTTTAGAGTAATATAAAATTAAAAGGAAAAAATGTGAACTCCTAAACATATATCAGAGTTAACATACAGTTTATTCCTGGAGGACATAATTCTGGTACATATATAACATATATATAGGCATACTTTGGAGCAACAAAATTGGGAGGGAACCACAACATAAGGACTGTATCAAAGAATGGACTGATATAGTTAAATTCTGCCCAAAACAATAAACCTTTACAGAGAAAAACTTTTAAAAGACTGAAAGATGCAGGACATGTATGGCAGAATGCATGAACTGGGGTGGGGTGGGAGGAAGGGAAAGGGGAATGTGTCTAAATTGAACTGAAAAATGATGTCTGAAATACACAAAACATCAATAAAAGTATTATGTAAAAAAGTCAATACATATATATATATGTATTGACTTTTTTTTTACATATATATAGATATAGATATATATATATATATATATATATATATATAAAATTTCTCCCAAATCAGCCACTTGGTTTTGCTTTGCCCTCAGCAAAGCTGAGGTCATGGGCAAGGAACATTCTGAATTCTGAGTTAAGGTGTCACAGAGCCTGGAATGATGACTATATTAGTTCCTTTTGCATTGCTGTAACCAAAGTATCTGACAGAAATACCTCACAGGAGGGAAGGCTTATATGAATCACAGTTTCAGAGGTTTAAGTCGATCCTGGCAGAGAAGGCATGGCAGCGTTCACAACAGCATGAACATCATGGAGGTCCAAGAAGCAGGGAGAGTGGTACTGGAAGAAGAGCCCAGGCTGTGACTATCAAAACCATACTTCTCTTGGCTG
Source organism: Rhizomys pruinosus (assembly GCA_009823505.1). Classification (NCBI taxonomy): domain Eukaryota; kingdom Metazoa; phylum Chordata; class Mammalia; order Rodentia; family Spalacidae; genus Rhizomys; species Rhizomys pruinosus. Next base: position 2,656,496 of record VZQC01006589.1, read on the forward strand.
GCTGGCTGGCTGGCTGCCATAAACTCTGCCTCACCTCCTGACGGCCTCCCCAAAACAGGCCACCATCTGGGTACCAGGTACTCAAAGCAGGCCTATGGGGAAGTTATTTCACATTCGAACCATAATAATGGGACAGACTAAAGTATGAGGAATTAGAATAAAAAACTTCCATGGTCCCTGTTCATTCCTTTTCCTTCTAGAATGTTCTCCTGGCTTCATAGCCAACATATTCCCCAGTGGCATTAAGCACTCACAGTTCTTAAAGCCAGACCTTCACAGGAACATGTCCGAGAGCTTTTCCCCCTCCTTGTATGTTCCTTTCTGGGCTCCCACAATATTCCTTCACAACGCTGTGATTCTCTCTTCACGGATCTGACTTTCCTGCCCATTTGACTGGAAGCCCCTTCAGGTAGGAGACACTTCTTGCATTGTGCTGTGCCTGAGTCCCTAGACTACCCATCAGGAAGGCTTGTTGAAGGACTGACACGTACTTGCAAATAAGCTTCAGCATAGTCTTCCAAGTAGCCACATGAAGACATGTTAGGGACCGCTTTCTGAATGCCCAGAGGTGGAAATAAGCCTTGTAATTTTTGTGTCCTGATCTCATAGCCAAGGACAGTGAACCCGTATGCATCCCCGCAGAGGCTATGTAGGCAGAGAACACTGGAAAGTGGGTTAAGTAGAAGTCCTAGGCCTCATGGAAGGACCGTTCAGCCTGATGAAGTGCTGTCCTATAACTTCAGATCCTCAAGAAAAGCCAAAAATCAGACACTCACCACTGAGCCCAATGACCTGAGTTTGATCCCTGGAATCCATTTGATGGAAGGAGAGAACCAACTCCTTCAGGTTGTCCTCTGATCCCCACAAAGGCACTGAGACATATACACACAAACTTTTCTTAGTAAATATTACTAAATGCATAAATAGGTCCTTGCTTTTAGGGTTAATTATAAACACTACCTCACATAATTGATGGTAACAAAATAATGTTATGGGATCTTAGAGAGGTGTTGTTTGTTATCAGAGTACCTTACAGAAGCCTGTTCTCCTTAAGAGATAAAGATGGCTTAGGAAACATCATTACTATTCTTTTTAATCTTGGAGGTGGAGAGATGGCTCAGCGATTAAGAGCACTGACTATTCTTGCCAAAGACCAAGGTTTAGTTCCTAGCATCCACATGGTGGCTAACAACGGTCCATAACTCCAGTTCCAGGGGATCCGATACTCTCTTCTGACTTCCATGGGCATAGCGCGACACAGGTGCACTTATATACAGTCAGGCAATATACTCATACACATAAAATAAAAATAATAAATAAAATAGCTTTTTAAATCTAACCAAACAATACAAGAGAACTGAGAATGACTGTGTTATCACATGGTAACCAGCATCATGGCCTACAGCTCACAGCACTCAGGCTTGAAAACAGCCTGCCTGGAATGAGGATCCACCTGCTTTATCTGCAGGTAAGGGACTTCCTGACACTAGACAAGTAGCTGAGTGCAGTCTCTGGAACTGAAAGTTCTTAGTAATTGCTGGTGAGTCAGGCTAGTGCACATGCATTGCTAACATGAAAGGAAAGTCCAGGAAGCTTTCTTGACCACTTCCTCTGTGAATTTATCCGTGGTTTCTCCCACTGCTCACAGCCCAGGTGCCCCAGGTCTCCACTATGCAGCTTTCTGTTCTCCACTGAACTAGAGACTAAGCTTCTTCATAGCCCAGTAGTCCCAAACTCACAGGATGGCAAGAGCAAACCTACATCTCTTAGGCTCCCCTGGTCGAACACACCACCTCTACCACTTGTACTGGTCAAAGCAATGGGCCCATTTGGATAAAATGATGTCATATGGCAAAGCACTGTTGATACAAGGGGATCAGCCCAGAGAGACATTATTTCAATGATGTACTTCTGTGTGTCTCTTTCTGTGGACACTGCCCAAATCTTTGTTTCCTCTGATCACATCCTTCATTTCTTTAAAATTCAACAGTGAGGGCTTAGCAGTTAGAGCACTTGCTGCTCTTACAGAGGGCCAAGGTCAGTTCCAATGTTAAGTGGCTCGTAATCTCCTGAAGCTCCAGGTCTGGAGGAAATAATTCCTCTGACCTCCACCGGCACCTGTACTCACATTCACTTACATACACAAAGAAAGAAATTAAAAAAAAAGGAAGGAAGGAAGGAAGGAAGGAAGGAAGGAAGGAAGGAAGGAAGGAAGGAAGGAAGGGAAGGAAGGAAGGGAGAATGAAAGAAAGAAAGAAAGGAAGAAAGAAAGAAACAAACAAACAAACAAACAAACAAACAAAGAAACAAAGAAACAAAAAGAAACAAAGAAACAGAGAAACAAAGAAACAAAGAAACAAAAAGAAACAAAGAAACAAAGAAAGAAACAAAGAAACAAAAGGAAACAAAGAAAGAGAAAGGTAAGTTTGAAAAAAAAAGAAAAGAAAAGAAAACTCAGCTCAAACCCAGTGGAAGTCACTTGACAGAGGACACGGATTTTTGTCCCCTTCATTCACTGTTGAACATTCAGGGACTAGGGCATAGTAAGTAATCAAGCACACTTTTTTGAATGAATGGATCTCATTAATCCTTGTCTACCTATCAACATATTGAAAGAGGGAATATAAGATCTGGAGAACTGCTTGATTCTATATCGGGTGGTGGGACAAAAAAGAGGCTTAAGCTCTGCCAAAAGCCAGAGCCATCAGGTGGCCAAGTGGCTGTGGTTGAGCTTTAAGAGTCACTGGTAGGAAGGGAGTCATTGTGCACCATCTACGGTGGCCTAAATTTAATAGGTAATCTCTACTATAACCAGTGAAGTTTCCACCATCCACCTCGGTATGTCAATGATCTTCATCATGTAGATCTCTTTGACAACCACACTGTGGAGATGTCATGGTGCAGCTTCCCTGCCATGTCTAGAGTGCATTAACCAGCAGCAGCTGTCTTGTCCCTCTGGCTCTTCCGCCCTTTCTGCCTCCTCCTCCGTGATGTTCCCTGAGCCTTAGGCATAGAGGTTACATTGTAGATGTGTTACGTAAAGATGGACGCCTCACAATCACTTATTCTCTTTGACCAGTTGTGAAACTTTGTTAATAGTCTCCATCTACAACAGAAACTTTTGTTCTATACATAGAACACAAGTGGCTGGTCTGTAATGACACTACATACACTCTATGAGCCAGTTCTCAAACTGACCCCCATAAAATGTTTGCTTTTATTGCCTTATTTTACAACAAAACAAATGATTAAAGCTTAAAGATTAAAGAACTTGCATCTGTGTAATCTAAGTTTGTCTGTATATGCCTGGTACTTGGTATCAAACCCCAAGGCCTTGACCTACTGAGCACCATTATCACTGAATTATATCTCACATCTGGGTAATAAATCCAAGGTCTCACAGCTACTAAGTGGTAGAGTTGGGAATCTTTCATTAGGTGTTGAGAACAAAAACATCTTTTAAAAATTAAGGTACAGGGTTTGGCATGTAGCCCAACTGGTACAGTATTTGTTTAGCATGCACAAGGCCCTGGGTTCCAGCCCCAGTAGTGCATAAAACTGGGTGTGGTAATACAGGCCCATAAATCTAACATTTGGGAGCTGGAAGCAGGAGGATCAGAAATTCAAGGTTATCCTCAGCTACAAAGTGAACTGAGGACAGCATGGGCTACATAAAACCCTACCTCAAGAAAAAAAAGAAGAAAAAATCTGGAGAGATGGTTCAGTGGTTAAGAGCACTGGCTGCTCTTGCAGAGGACCAAGGTTTGATTCCTAGCACCCACGTGGTGGCTCACAACCACTGTATTTCCAGTTCCAAGGGATCTTTTGTCCTCTGCAGGCACTGTGTGTTATACACTTACACACAGGAAGGCAAAACACTCACGCACATAAAATAAAATTTATTAAAAAATTGTAGAGATTCATACTCAAAATGTAACAAGGGTTCAAATGGGACCTTTGTGTACATAAGTCCACATAACCCCTCCTTCAACATGTAACTCAAAACTGGGCAATACTGAACAAAAAAATCAGATGCCAGAAAATACAAGCACTGGGCATTCTGATTTTCACAGTGAAAGCTACTTCAACGAATTGTTGAATTTGCATCAAAATACTTCAAGAATAAAAGGCTTTTCTTTTGACAGCCATCTTTTGCTAATATCCAAGTTATGATTAACTGCATACAACTGTCGTTGTAGGCTGAAAATGGCTGAAGATTAGTGATTTCTTACGGCAACATCTTCAGCCTGCCTGCGGGTAAATTCAGCCCTGAGTACACTTGTGCTTGGAGCTCTGTGCTTTTCTGATTCACCATCCTGTTGATCCTTACTATGGGGCAATTTCAAATAAGACCTGGTGCCATATTATTTCGAATGACCCTAATCAGGAGAGTGTGAGGAAACGCTTCCCATAATTCCTTGCCTGCCTGAACCCCTACCCCAGTCCCTGCTTGCCAAATCCTTTACTGTTGTTTTTCTGATGTGAGCTCTTATCCAGGAATGTCCCAGAGCTGAGATGTGAACTCTCTCTCAGAGAGCTCCACCAGAATTCCCTGAAGTAAAAGCTCAGTCTTTGACCCACCAAAGTCTCTCCTTCTGTAGTTAATCAACTGGCTAAATTCTCTGAAGTGAAAAAATGCACATTTTGTCATCTGTGACTTGCTGAGGCTGAAGGCTTCTCACAATGGCAGAGCCTAGGAGACCACTATGTGCTAAGGATGAGCGATTTCTCACACTTAATCTGTTTCTATCCAAGGCTGCCAAGTTGGTCCATGGGACCTCGGAACTGGGATATCACATTTCCCACGTTTCTTGCCTTTTCTTCCAATGATGCTGTATTATTTATCAGGTCCTAGCGTGCACCTGAGGTCCCTCCCCACCCGGGGTCAGGCTTTTCAGGCCATCTCTCATTCTCAAGAGTTAGATTTTTTTTTTTTTTTTTTTTGGTCTTTTCGAGACAGGGTCTCCCTGTAGCCCCAGCTGTCCTGGAACTCACGTTGTAGACCAGGCTGGCCTTGAACTCACAAAGATCCGCCTGCCTCTGCCTCCCAAGTGCTAGGATTAAAGGCGTGCGCCACCACGCCCGGCTTAAGAGTTAGATTTTTATAACATGTGAAAGACTTCTACCCTTACCACCTTACAATTGGGCTGTTATTAAGAACAGGGTAGAGATAGCACACTAATAGCTTAGGAAGCAAGAGCAAGCACTGGCAAATGGTATTGCATCAAATTAAAAAGCTTCTGCAACAGTCCAGGAGTGCAGAGACAGCCCGTAGAGTGGGAGAAAAAATAATTGCCAGCTACATATACAACAAAGGATTGATATCCAAAATACATAAAGAACTCAAAAGTTGACGGCTGCTGGGGTAAAGGTACTCTCTTTTCTTTGTGCAGCCTGGAGTCACCCACGTTCCAGTAGATGGCCCCACACCTGTGCACATACAGGCAGCACTAATTGGATACAATAGAATAAAATTTTTTTGGTCTTTTCAAAACAGGATCCCCCTGTAGCCCCAGCCATCCTGGAATTTGCTATGTAGACCAGGCTGGCCTTGAACTCACAAAGATCCACCTGCCTCTGCCTCCCAAGTGCTAGGATTAAAGGTGTGCACCACCACACCCAGCTAGAATAATTTTTAAAATGAGAAAGAACATGAAGTGAAGAGAAGGACATATAGGAAAGTTCTAGAGCGTTTGGGGGGAAATGAAGAGTGTATACGTTCATAATACATTGTGCACAGGTATGAGTTTCTCAAAGAATAATTTTTAATAATAATGATTTAAAAAACAATAAAAAACTAGACAAGAACAAATAACCCAAGCAGTAACTGAGTAAATGAACTGAAAGACACTATTCAAATGAAGAAATAGAACAGGATGATAAATACATTTTTTGAAATCTTCAATATGTTTAGCCATCAGAGAAATGAGACAGAAAACTCCATTGAGAGTTCAACTCTTGCCAGAGTGGCAATCTTTAAGGAAAAAAAAAAAAAACTACAGAGTTTGAAGAAATGGCTCAGGAGCTAAGAGAGAGTATTACTCTTCCAGAGAAACCAAGTTCGGTGCCAACACCCATGCTGGGCAGCTCACAACCACCTGTGACTCCAGCTCTGGGGGATTGGATGTCTCTGGCCTTGGAGGGCATCTGCCTTCATGTGCACACATCCACATGCATACACACAATTAGAAATAATCTAAAGGGGCTGAAGAGATAGCTCATGTTAAGAACATGCACTGTGGAAATTACTTGTAACCAATGGGCATAACTTGGACAAATGTCCCTCACAAATTCAATGAAGCTTGAGTCTTGTGACCATGACAGGTACATCCTCTGATCAGGACATTTCCTTGAAAACCTGAATTTGATACTCTACCCAAAAAGATAATGAATGTGGGCATGCTTGAGAATTAATGTATCAAAGTTCACCTCCACTGAACACAGCTGGGAAGCCCCACCTCCACTGAGCCCCAGTTCCATTGAACCCAGTGGAGGTCAGAGAGGATGGTGACTTTGGATGAATGTGAACTAGGGATTAAGAGAGTGGTTTGTGAAGATTCAGGGTAGAGCGGAGCCTGTGCTTCCCCCAATGAAGCTGGAGAAGCTGTGGATTAAAAGTATGAGTGTGGCCTGGCCCATCAGCACAGTTCCGAGAGACATCTGGGGAGCAGGTGCCGTCTGTATTCTGGTCCACTCTTAAGAGTTGAGCTTTGGCTGGATGTGGTGGCGCATGCCTTTAATCCTAGCACTTGGGAGGCAGAGACAGGCAGATCTCTGTGAGTTCAAGGCCAGCCTGGTCTACAGAGCAAGCTCCAGGCCAGCTAGGACTAAAAGGGAAACCCTGTCTCAAGAAGACCAAAAAAAAAAAAGTATTCTATTGTATCTAATTAGTGCTGCCTGTATGTGCACAGGTGTGGGGCCATTTATTAATCATCGTCAGGGTTGTAACAACAGCAGAATCACACCCGAGGCTGAGAACCTGGTAGTTGTTCGGTCCCTGAGGCTGGGTGGATATCTCAGCAGCCACAGGAGTCCCACAGTGGCTGTCTCTCACTGAAGACCAAGACCCAGGCAAACTGCTCAGTCTATGGGGCTGGCCAGGTACCTTTGCAGTTCCAGTCTGATGCCAAAACTCTGTAGGATTCCTGAAGAGCAGCTGGTCTCCAGTCAAAGATGGAAACCCGGAAACGCTGCCTCCAACGTCAGCGGAGTCAGCAGCAGCGGCCACAGGGTAAATCAACTTGGCAGGTAGAGAAAGGAAACCAAGCCACAAAACCATCTGTCAAAATGTGTGGTGGTGCACGCCTTTAATTCCAGCACTAGGGAGGCAGAGACAGGCAGATCTCTGTGAGTTCAAGGCCACCCTGGTCTACAGAGTGAATTCCAGGACAGCTGGGGCTACAGGGAGACCCTGTCTCAAAAAGACAAAAAAAAAAAAAAAAAAAAAAAAAAAGATGAATACTCTTCCTTCAGCCTCTTTTTAACTGGGCTGCCACCAGAAGGTATCCCTGACATTTGGGGTGGGTCTTCACCATTTCAATAAAAAAACGAGGACAATTCTTCAGGTGAGGCTGCCTACTCAGGTGATCCTAACCTGTGGCAAATTGAGTTTAAAACAAGCATCATGAGTTTTCTATCTCTTTTCCCATTTTTATTTATTTGTTTTTTATTCTTTGACATGTACATAATGAATTTTAATCCTCTGTTACCCTGTCTCATCCCCTTCCCTCTCCCACTAAACCCACTCTTATTTTCAATAAGCCCTTCTCCAATTTTCGTGTATGTGTGTGTGTGTGTCTGTCTCTGTGTGTGTGTGTGTGTGTGTGTGTGTGTCTGTGTCTGTGTCTGTGTGTGTCTGTGTGATCTGTAACTAGCTGGTTTAAATAGTGTTGCCTGCACAAGCACGGATGGGTAGTTATTTACTGCATCATGGGCAATATTGTATAAGGGTTCCTTTCCTCCCCCTGAATCTTCACCAACATTTGTTGGTTTGAGTTTTCTTGAAGATAGGCCTTCTGATTGTGGTAAGATGGAATCCTGTATAATCACCCAAGATAAAGTTGCACTACTGGGGTTCCAAAATGGAACTTCAACAGAATTTGATTTGCAATTCCTGATGGTTAAAGACATTAAACAGTTTTTCATGTGCTTATTGGCTGTTTGTAATTCTGGTGAATAACAAGCTCGCAGAGATTTCCTCTTTCTGTGAGCTGTTTTATCATGCTGCTGTTTTGTTTCTTTTGCTGAATAAAAGCTTTCTAATGTGATACAATCTCTTGTCAACTTCTGCTACCTGAAAATAAAGCATCTTTATTTTGTCTTTTAATGTCTCTTTAAAATTTGCTAAGGAGACATTGCACGACACGGGTGCACAAACCTACATGCAGACAGTACATTCATACACATACAAAAATAAATAAAAAATAAAATAAAATAAAATTTGCTAAGGGGAAACAATTCTTCATGACTACATGAAATCTGACTGGACTCTCTATCTTTTTGAGTCACTAGAAATTAATAGGAAATTTATGAATCGGCTGGGCATGGTGGCGCATGCCTTTAATCCTAGCACTTGGGAGGCAGAGTCAGGCAGATCTTTGTGAGTTCAAGGCCAGCCTGATCTACAGAGTGAGTTCCAGGACAGCTGGAGCTACAGGGAGACCCTGTCTCAAAAAAGACAAAAAAAAAAAAAAAAAAAGAAAGAAAATTCATGAATCATTTTGCATTACAGCTTTGATTCAATGACTTAAATTATACAATTCCTTTATCAAAACTCCAAATTTGAGTTTAAGTTACAAACTTCTCTTCCTATTCATTCTCTCATTTTACCATTCTTAGCTCTGCCCCTTGCAGAGCTACTTTGGAGAGATAAATATCTAAGAGAAAACAAATTATTTTTATTTGAGTTGCATGGGATGGTTAGACATTTAACAAAGGCCCTCTTGGGGCTGGAGAGATAGCCTAGTGGTTAAGATCACCGACTGCTCTTGCACAGTACCCGGATTCAATCCCCAGCACCCACATGGCGGCTAAGAACCATCTGTAACTCCAATTCTAGGAGAACTCCAGTTCCAGGGGAATCCAACACCCTCTTCTGGCCTCCGCAGCATTGCATGACATGGGTGCACAAACCTACATGCAGACAGTACATTCATACACATAGAAAATATAATAAATAAATAAATAAATAAATAAATAAATAAATAAACAAAGACCCTTTCGTGGGCAAATTTAAAAGCTCTTTATTATTCCCCTCTGATTGCCTCTACTAGGTTCCATCCAGGCCAGGAGTTGGCAAACTACAACCCATAGGACCAATTCAACCTAGCCTGTTTTTATAAATAAAATTTTATTAGAACTTAGCCAGACCCATTCATTTACATATTGCCCAAGATTACTTCTGTGTAATAACGGCAGATTTATATATTCTATAGGACGCTGTGGCCCTCAGACATCAAAACCTTTACAATCTGGATCTATGAAAGATTTTCAACCCTCCCCAGACTGTGCTTTCCCTTTGGCTGGCTAGTCCTGAGGTCCTCTTCCACCTCAGACCACTTTACAATTTGGTAGGGTCCACTTTCCTAATAGGACACCCACCATCCCATATTTAATGGGAAATAATCGCATTCAAAAGGACCCCTTATTCACATTCCTCCTGTGAGTTCCACATCCAGTCCCTGAAACTTACAAGCTTTAACTCTGTGTGTGTGTGTGTGTGTGTGTGTGTGTGTGTGTGTGTGTGTAGGGGGAGGGGAGGGTGGTAGTTCCCAAGTCTAACTCTCCACCTTGCTTCTCTAGCTATTATGAATTTGTGAGTAAATAGCCCACTGTGGCCTGAGCTGCTGATGGGGTGGGGGTGGGGGGTTAAAGTTCCTGAGTGGTCCATTCATAACCCTTATATCTAGATGAGGATTAGAAGATGGCCTCCCACATATAGCAGGGAATCACAAAGCTATTTCTAATGAAGTCCTACAAGAATTCCAATCCTTCCAGTTTTCCATAATTAGTTCCTTTCATTAGTTTGCTGTAAAATGTTGCCAAAAAGGCCAAAGAGATGGCTCAGTGGTTAAGAGCACTGGCTGCTCTTGCAGAGGATCCAGATTTGGTTCCCAGAATTTACATGATGGCTCACAATGGTCTGTAACTCCAGTTCCAGGGTATCCAATACCTTCTTCTGGCCTCCATGGACACGGCACACCTGAGATATGTGTGTGTGTGTATGTGTGTGTGTGTGTGTACATATGTATGTAAAACATATGCATAAAATAAAAATAAATAATTTTTTTTGTCTTTTCGAGACAGAGTCTCCCTGTAGCCCCAGCTGGCCTGGAACTCACAGAGATCCATCTGCCTCTGCCTCCCAAGTGCTAGGATTAAAGGCATGCGCCACCACACCCACTTCCCTTTCTTCTGTATATGTTCCCTTAACAAATCATGTGAAACAGAATCAGGGCCACTGCTCTTAGGAAAAGTAAACAAATGTGAGGTCCTCAATGTTGAATTTCTGTTAAATAAAACTATCTTAGTATAAACATGTTCTGTGCAATAATTGAGACATACTTACACTAAAAATTATTTACCCTTTATTGGATGCCATCTGAGGCACAGGGTGCCCTTGGCACCCTGGTATCTGTCAGTCACGGGCTATGGGCTGCCTCCTACAAGACATGTGTCCAATTGATTCAGGCAAGTACAATTCTCCAGATAAGAGGGCAGCTGTGAGCCAAGAGTCAGTACTCACAGCAGCTGGGAGTGGCATGTACTAGCCTGGTGAAAAGGCTGGGTAGCAATGGCACACTCTGCAGATCTCCAGCTGGTCATCCAACTGGTTAACTACTTTCAGATTTTATCCATTAGTCATGGTAACATGAATACCCTTGTATTTAACACGAACTTCCAATTTACCATTCTGCTATAGCTAATTGTTTTGGTAATGTATATTATAGGTCCATATAAATCAGGATTCTTGGCTGTGGAAAAGATTGCAAAGTGTGTTAGTGTGCGTGTAAGGTGATGGGTTCAGATTTTGCTTATGCTGCTCACTAGCTGTGATCTTTGACACATAGATCAATTTCTCAATGCTAGTTTACTCACTGAACTACTTTCCTTGCTCAGACAAAATACCTAATAACAAGCAGCTTAAGGACGGAAAGGTTCACAGTTCCAGGCAATACTGTACATAATGGCAAAAAAGCTCAAGCAACACAATCTGTCCACGGTGAGGAGCAGAATGTGATGAATGTTTATTCTCAGCTTGCTTTCTCCTTTTTACACAGTCTGAGACCCCACTTGGCACCACCCACACTTAGGGTGGAAAACCCCTCACAAACATACCTAGACATTTTTGTCTTCAACTTGATTCTGGATCCTGTCAAATCAACAAACAATACAAGCCATCGCATTCTATTAAACTGAACTTTAAGGGACTGGAGAAATGGCTCAGCAGTTAAAAATACTGGCTGCTCTTGCAGAGGACCCAGGTTCTGTTCCCAGCACCCACATGGCAACTAACAACCGTCCATAACTCCAGTTCCAGGGGAATCTGATGCCCTCTTCTGATCTCCTCAGGTTGACACGGGTGCACTGACATACATACAGGCAATATACTCATACAAATAAAATAAAAATTATAAAATATTTCTAGGGTCTTTTTGAGACAGGGTCTCCCTGTAGCCCCAGCTGGCCTGGAACTCACTCTGTAGACCAAGCTGGCCTTGAACTCACAGAGATCTGCCTGCCTCTGCCTCCTGAGTGCTGGGATTAAAGGCAAGTACCACCACGCCCGGCATAAAATATTTTTTAAAACTGAACTTTAAACAGAAAACCTCTCTCCCATAGAAGGTACTTCACTTGGGGCGTGTTTTCACAGACAGAATATCTGAGGCTCTTTCTTGTTACATGGAGTGACATAGGTATAACCATCTGTCCCTCTCCACAGGCTTTGGTGCCAGGTGAGTGGTTGTGGCCATGGTTGGAGACGTCACATACCGAGCACCAAATCTTTGCCCTTTTTAGTATGATCTGATGGAGTCTGTGGCCAAGTGTGTTAGTATTTTCAGTGCCGTTGGTACAAAATACCTGATAGAGGAAATTTAAGGAAGCCAGTGCTTGTTTGGGCTTTCAGCTCCTGGGCACAGTCCATCGTGGCAGGAAAGTCCTGCTGGAAGGAAGGTGAGGTGGCATTGTCCAACATATGTGCCATTATTCATTGCTCTCAGACCCTCCATGTCCCTTCCTCGACATCCGGGTCCCTTCTCCAGCTCCTTCTTTCCTCCAGTGATGCCCCCTTCTGCTTGCCTAGCCTGCATGTTTCATTACCCTCTCTATTTCCCACCTCCCTCAAGACCTCTTCCTCCCCACTCACAATCCTCTTTCTCACAACTTGAAATTTTAAGCTCCTGAGAGACATTCAAGTGCATATTTACTATGACACTACTAGTGACAGGTCTGGAGATAGTATGGAGAAGACGACAGAGGGTTCCTTGGTTTTGTTCATGTCACAGACACTGCGCAAAAACCTGGGGATGTTCTCCTTGTAGTCTGTTGGGGGACGAGATTTATAAATGGATAAAGCTTGGGTTTGCTTATTCATGTACTGGTATTCCTGAGGATTGAACCTAGGGTTTTCCACAAATGAGACAAGTGCTCTACCACTGAGCTACCTCCCCAGATTTTCATTTATTTTTTTTTACTTATAATTTTGAGACAGGGTCTCATTAAATTGTCCACACTTGCTCCATAGTCTAGGTAATGCTTGAACTTGATATCCTCCTATCTGAATCCCCAGAGTGGCTTATATTCTAGGCTTGTACCATCAAACCAAGCTTAAATGAATGTATAAAAGTGTAGATAGATTCTTATTTTCCAAGTGCCAAAACTCCTCCATCTTACACAGGAAAGTCCTCCCCAATGCCTCCTTCAGGCTTGGAGATCTTAAAACAACAGATGCCTGGCATCCGTGTACCTACTACATGACCTTCGGTTACTGAGTTACCCTCAGTTCTTACTGTAAACAGCTCAAAATGTGGGGAAAGACTACCCAGAGTGGGAAACCTAAGTATCTCCTTTTTCTTCATCTATAAAGAATACATCGATCAAAAGGACCACAAGGCTGACTAAAGAGGCAGCACTGTGATTAGCTGAGCTACAGACATGGATTTGCCCAATGCATTTGCCAGCAAGTTGGTGACAAAATGCCTCCGTGGTCAACCCTTCGGTCCCATCTGTGGGTTACTAGTCCTGGCAGAATACCACACAGAATAGAAAAAAAATATTCAAAATTAAACTAAAGTTCTGAGAAACTGAACAAATTCTCCTGTGTGGAAAAAACAGTGACACAGGGAGAGGAAGAAGGCTAAAGTTGCCAAGTTCTCTTTACATTGGCCCGGCGACTTAGCCAGGGAGCCCCTAAACCAACCGTAGGAGGACACTTCTCCATTCGCCCCATTATCGTCCGCTTACAGTTGTCATTTCTTTCCAGAAATAAGAAAGGAACCATTCATAAACTAAAAGACATTGAATTTTGGATATGCCTGTTTGACTAGCCTTTTCTCTTCTATACAGGGTCCTGAGGGTTTGTAAAAACCTGTATCACAGCTTTTAGCCTGGCGTGGTGGCGCACGCCTTTAATCCTAGCACTTGGGAGGCAGAGGCAGGAGGATCTCTGTGAGTTCAAGGCCAGCCTGGTCTACAGAGTGAGCTCCAGATCAGCTGGGACTAAAAAAAGGGAGACCCTGTCTCAAAAATACAAAAAAAAAAAAAAAAAAAAAAAAAAAAAAAAAAAAAAAAAAAAAAAAACCAACAACAACAACAAAAAAAACTATATCATAGCTTTTCTTGTTCCAAACCTGTCCAATAAACATACAATGGCCTTGCTTTCCGGGAGCTCTGGAATCAAATCTGTTCAAGCAGAGTGTATAACCTGAAGACAGGACTCAATTCCTACCCTGCTAATGTTGTTGCTTTGTGTTTCTTAAATCTGAATCAAAGATGGGTTTAGAGGTAATTCAACTCTTCTGTGCAATTAAGAGTGTACTACACGCTGTGGCCTGGAGCCCTTGCAAAGGCTTTGAGTTTTCATCTGTTCATTTTTAAGTGGTTTAATTTTGCCTCTGATTGCCAGGTGCTAAAATATGAACCTTCACACTTGTGAGTCATCCAATTTAACCACGCTGTGGCTCTACCCTCAGAGAGTTTCCTAGGTGTGAACCCAACTGTGCCCTGGACCCACAAAAACATTTTAGTCAAGATTTCCAGGGTAAATTCTAGCCCACCCTTGTCAAAACCACGTAGGCTCCCATCTTAGCCCCTTGCAGAGGACCCTGAGCTTGTCACTGGGACTCTAATTCTGCTACTCTAAGTTGAGTGTAAGAACTTAGACAAGTAATTTCGCCTTCCTGAGCCTTAATTTTCTTCTTCATAAAGTATACATTTAAAATAATTCAAAGTAAAATGGTGTGTACAGTGCCTGGTAACAACTGCACTCTCTCTGCCTCAAAGAGTTCACAATTTTTTAATATTTTATTGCTTTTATTTTGTGTATGAATGTATTGACTCCATGGATGTAAGGGCACCTGTGTCATGCAATCCTCTCAGAGGTCAGAAAATGTCAGATTCCCCTGGAACAGGAGTTACAGATGGTTGTTAGCTGCCGTGTGGGTGCTGGGAACTGAACCCGGGTTCTCTACCAGAGCAGTTAACCGCCGAGCCATCTCTCCAGTCCCAAGAGTTCACAATTTCTTTTGAGGGGGAGGTTGAGACAGGGTCTCCCTTTAGTCCCAGGTGGCCTAGAGTTCACTCTGTAGAGCAAACTTTCCTTGCGCTTACAGAGATCCGCCTGCCTCTGCCTCCCAAGCACTAGGATTAAAGGCATGCACCACCACACCCAGCTAAGAGTTCACAATTTTAACTAGAAAAATGAAATGTGAATCTAAGAAGTAATCAAAATATAAGAAATAAGCAACAAATAAGATATGACTCTCAGGGCTGGAGAGATAGCCTAGCGGTTAAGAGCACCGACTGTTCTTGCAGAGGACCCGGGTTCGATCCCCAGCACCCACATGGTGGGTGAGAACTGTCTGTAACTCCAATTCCAGGAGAACTCCAGTTCCAGGGGAATCTGACACCCTCTTCTGACCTCCGCGGCAATGCACGACATGGGTGCACAAACCTACATGTAGACAGTACAGTCATACACATACAAAAATTTTTTTAAAAAGATATGACTTTAGTTCGTGTGTGTGTGATTACCACATTTCATTCATCTAAGATGCCATCATTATCTGCATGTGCTTATGTTTGTGCATGTGCGTGCATGTTTGTGGGTACACACCCATGTATGTACATACATGTTGGAGACTAGAAGACAGCCTCTAGTGTCTTTCCTCAGGAACACTGTCTACCTTTTTTGAGACAGAGTCTCTTACTTGGCCTGAAATTTACTTCAGCTGGACTGGCTGGCCAGCTAGCCCCAGAGATCTGCATCTCCCTCCCCAGTGCTGGGATTACCAGTGCTCCAGACCTAGCTTTATACACAGCTTCTGAGGCTTGAAACTCAGGTCTTCCTGCTTGCGGGGCAAGTGCTTTACCAACTGAGCTATCTCCCCAGCTGCTAAGATACCATCTTTTATGAAAGCACTGTCAACTTCAAAGTTGCAATATGTAGAGAAAATATGGCCATGTGAAAAGTGAAAGCAAGGACGTGGCAAGCCATGGGAAGGGATGTCCTTGCAGACAGATTCACAGAGCACAGGAAACGAGACACCCAAAGGCTTCTTCTCTTTTTTATTGCATTCGTTTATTTATTTGGAGATGACGCTGGAACAACTTTTGGCAGACAATTATCTCCTTCTAACGTGTGGGACCCCGGGACTGAACTTGGATCTTCAGGCTTCCCAGCCTTTATTCCCTGAGCCATTTCTTGTTGTTGTTAACTTTCTCTGATCTTAGTACAATCCATATCATTTTATGAGAATCCTTAAAGCTATCCTGGAACAAAGCAGGAGGCAGATGTCTGGACGGAGAGCGAGTGAAGTTCATCCAGCCAGCTTCAGTCTTGCTCATGTCAGTACAACCCACCAGACTAGGACAGTTTCCTCGACTCCACTATAATTTGGTTTGTGGATTCACACACTCTAAGGAGAAAGAACACATATGTAAATTTACTACCAGAATCAGTTTCCTCCTGATGGACTTGGTGCTGAACAGAAGCATAAAGTTTACCAAACTCATTTAGATTTATCTCCTTTTTCTGTTAGTCACCCATGATTGGTGGTCATAGAGCCCAAATTTAATTTCTCCTGAGACAACTTACATTTATTGCCTGTGCTAGTCGCTCTGACTGTGGTGGTGCGTCTTCTATGTGCTTCAGTCATCCTGTGATGTAAATACTTATTGAATGGAACCAGAAACCTTTCTCTGTCTCAAGCCACAGATGATAAATGTCTCCTGAGTTCTAGAAATCCTTCAACTGAAAGACAAGACTTTTTCTTTTTAGTTTTATTTATTTATTTGTTTTTGGTCTTTTCGAGACAGGGTCTCCTTGTAGCCCCAGCTGCCCTGGAACTCACTTTGTAGACCAGGCTGGCCTTGAACTCACAAAGATCCGCCTGCCTCTGCCTCCCGAGTGCTAGGATTAAAGGCGTGCACCACCATGCCTGGCTGTTAGGTTTAAATTTTTAAATAATGAGTATATATTCGTGTGTCTATGTGTGGGTATAAGCATGAGTGCAGGTGCCCACAGAGGCCAGAAGAGGTGACTAGATATCCTGGAGATGTAATTATAGGTGGTTGTAAGTCATCCAATGTGGGTGCTGGGACCCAAGCTCAGGTCCTCTGGAAGAGCACTATGTGCTCTGAACACCTAAGCCACCTCTCCAGCCCCAGGAGATAAAACCTTTTGTTTTAGATAGATGACCAGATTGAAAGGGACAAAGCAGGGGCCAAGTGAATATTTACTAAATGCATGAATGAGCCCTGAGAAAGCTGGAGAAGGAGAAAAGACACAAGTAAACTTGAATTTCAAGTAACTCCATCAGAAAAACAACAGAGTGGAGAACAGAGTTGGAGTAGTTAGGCATAAGATTTTATGATGCCTGGGTTTACATATCTAGTCCTTTTCACAATTGAATTTGAGAGAAAATTGGCTAAGCTTCTTTTCACAAAAGAGTTAATGTCTAAGGCTGCTCTAAACTTCATCTCATGGATTTGGAACTTTAAGTGCATTTACTCCTCTTGGGTCTTCTCCAAGGAATGGTTTTGCATAATGAAACCCTAGGGTTAAATAATAACGATGGAGGGATGGAAGGTTGGAAGATCCTTATCTGTTTAGCGTTGTAGAGCTATGCACCAGGGTGCTTCATTTTCATAGTCTAGAATGAGCATCCCATGTTCCAGAGCTCTGGACTGCCTGACCTGCACAACTGAACCATGACAGAGAAGATGCAATTTGGCCATGACATAGAAGACAACTATACAATTTTGTGTCATTCAAGTAGCTACACATAAGTCTAGATAGGATATCAGACCAAAGTGTATTGCTGGATAGCCCAGGGAAGGAAAAATTCCCTGCACCAAATGTTAACACAGATCAGAACTTCAAAAGATTGCTAAGATAAGCAGATGCCGTAAATGTGTACACATTGTCTTCCCTGAAGCTGGGTCCAGCCTCTGGGGTATTGATTTGTAAGTCAGAGATAGAAGTGTTGTCCTTAATTGGCATTGGCAGGCTATAATACACAGGTATTTAATGAAATGCTAATCTTGGTGTGTTAATGTGAATGGATTTCCTGTACATGTGGTTAACATTCACAATTAACTGACTTCAGTCCAGGGATTGATCTTTAATCATGCAAATAAACTTCATCCATCCACTGAAGACTGTAAGAAAAAAATCTGGAAAAGAAGAAATTTTAATCTCCAGACTCTAATATCCACTCTTAAGTTTCAAGCCAGCCGATCTGCCCTACAGACTTCAGAATTGACACACGCCTCATAACACATGACCCAGTTTCCCAAAATAAATATCTAAATAAGCATATGTGTGCGTGTTTGTATGTTCATAAACATTAAACATACACCACACACTCTCTCTCTCTCTCTCTCTCTCTCTCTCTCTCTCTCTCACCTGCAACTAGATCTGTTTCTCTGGAGAAATTTGACTGAGACTGGAGAGTAAATAGAATTACCAGGCAGCATGTCACAACCTTCTTTCCACATCTATACTGAGGGCCTACTATGTGTCAGACAGCACGGTTTAGCTGAGTATGTGTTCCGTGTGGAGAAAAAAAATCTGGGTTCAGTTGCCATCTGCTCCTCTCTGGAAGGCAGAGCAGGAGTAATCTACAAAGAGCCCTCGTCAGAAAGCTGCAGAGGGGCAGCCTTGTCAAGTTATCAGAAATGTACCTTGAAGCTGGGAATCTTTGCTGAATCGCCCCAATCACACTGGTATCGGTATAAACTCATTTCCTTCCACCTCTTCACTCATTCTGCTAAACACATGTGTGAAGACAATAATTTCTTTCACAGTTGCCGGAATCTGGAGTCCGACTGAATTTGGTATAGCACATTAATAACCACTTTCTTTTCCTATTTGAACTACTGAAGCAGTGCCTTCCTTTGACGCTTGCAGAAGAGGAGTTGCTTAAAATCCTTGGGGTCCTGTGAAAGTTAACCCACCTTCAGGTGATGCTTGCAAAAAGTCAGGAATTGGGTTTGGAGGAGTCTGTGGAAAATTCTGGTCTGTGGGAGAAGAAGGTGGGTTTCTTTCTCTTCCTATTTTCCTTCAGATATGGAGAGCCTGCCGATGGTTAGGGAACCTACCCTGCAGAATCTGACAAGATTTAACCTTCAGCCATTATCACAAACCCAAAATGTTTCTGAGACTGTGCACTGTAGAGAAGAAAATGAGATGTGCCCCATGAGGAAAACGCAGGAACCTCATGGACCCACATTTGGGTTCTACAGGGTGATTTTGCTTTGGAGGTCAATTGGATCTTTCTTTTTTTTTTTTTTTTTTTTTTTTTTTTTTTT
>VZQC01006589.1:2675576-2811019 GCA_009823505.1 Rhizomys pruinosus
CACAAAGATCCGCCTGTCTCTGCCTCCAGAGTGCTAGGATTAAAGGCGTGCGCCACCACGCCCGGCCAATTGGATCTTTCAAGTCAAAACACTATGCAGGTTGGCGATCAAGGGAGGAAAGTGATAAACTTTTATCATTATATCATCAAAACAGTTATTTTTCAGAGAATGAATGATGCTCAATGAATCCCCAAAGAAATGGTGTTCTCGGGGCTGGAGAGGTGGCCTAGCGGTTAAGAGCGCCGACTGCTCTTACAGAGGACCCGGGTTCGATCCCCAGCACCCACATGGCGGCCGAGAACCGTCTGAAACTCCAATTCCAGGAGAACTCCAGTTCCAGGGGAATCCGAGACCCTCTTCTGACCTCCGCGGCATTGCACGACACGGGTGCACAAACCTACATGCAGACAGTACATTGATACACATACAGAAATAAATAAAATTAATAAAAAAAAATTAAAAAAAGAAATGGTGTTCTCACAGTAAAGAACCTATAGTTATAACAGAGGAAGAGGACTGTATCTCTATGCTGAACTAGGAGGATCTCTAGGGGCCAGCAAGATAGCTCAGTGGGTAAAGGCATTTGCTGCCAAGCCTGACAGTCAGAGTTCAAGCCTCAGAACCCTCAAGGTAGAAAAAAAGAGAACTGACTCAAGTTGTCCTCTGACATGCACTCGTGTGCGCACACACACAACTTTAATGAATAAACTTTAAGTGTAATAATAAATGAAGGGTTTCCAGAATATATTGGGAATTGAAAAAGCCAAGTGCAGATTAGTAGACATTTTTTTTAAAATAGCTTTTTTTTAAAAAAGATAGCTACATAAATATCTTTTTATTTGTTTGTATTTTGTAAATAGGTGATAGAAAAATAAACCAGACTCCTAAGGTGTTTACCTCCAAGAATAAAAGTGGAGTGGGAGATGAGGTGAGGGGAACAGAGGACAAAAACACTTCTTTTTGTTTAATTTTTATTATATTTTTTTATGTGTATGAGTGTACTGTCTGCATGTAGGTTTGTGCACCCGTGCCGTACAATGCCTCAGAGGTCAGAAGAGGGTGTTGGATTCCTCTGGAACTGGAGTTAAAGACAGTTCTTAGCTGCCATGTGGGTGCTGGGGATCGAACCCGGGTCCTCTGCAAGAGCAGTCAGTGCTCTTAACCGCTGAGCCATCTCTCCAGCCCCAAAAAACAAACAAAAAAAAAACTTCTTTTTTTTTTTTTTTGGTCTTTTTGAGACAGGGTCTCCCTGTAGCCCCAGCTATCCTGAAACTCACTCTGTAGACCAGGTTGGTCTTGAACTCACAAAGATCTGCCTGCCTCTGCCTCCCAAGTGCTAGGAGTAAAGGCATGCTTTTACTTGGTGCCAACTAAAGACACTTGCTGCCAACCCTGACCATCTGAGTTCAATCTCTGAGACCCACCTGGAAGAAGAAAAAACAACTCCCAAAACAAATCACCCTTGGACCTCACACCCCCAACAAACAAATAACATGTCAAAATTAAATACATAATAAATAAATAATAAATATATAAAGCCTCTTTCGATGGACCTTTGCACATTTGACCCTAGTGAGCAGTAAAACACACTTAATGTGAAATTTCTCACGTTAACAGCTTTTTTTTTTTTTTTTTTTTTTTTTTGAGACAGGGTCTCCCTGTAGCTCTGGCTTTCCTGGAACTCACTCTGTAGACCAGGCTGGCCTCGAACTCACAGAGATCCATGTGCCTCTGCCTCCCAAGTGCTAGGATTAAAGGCGTGCGCCACCACGCCCGGCATTTCTTTATTTCTGTGTGTGTATCAATGTACTGTCTGCATGCAAGTTTGTGCACCCGTGTCGTGCAATGCTGCGGAGGTCAGAAGAGGGTGTCAGATTCCCTTGGAACTGGAGTTCTCCTGGAATTGGAGTTTCAGACGGTTCTCAGCCGCCATGTGGGTGCTGGGGATTGAACCCGGGTCCTCTGTAAGAGCAGTCAGCGCTCTTAAACGCTAGGCCATCTCTCCAGCCCACGTTAACAGTTTTAAAGTGTACACACCAATGGTATTAAGCACGTTCATTCACAGTATTGCACAACCATCACAGTTACTTCCAGAATCTTCTCTTCAATCACTTCCACAGGAGGGCTGATACCTGCTAAGCATTTGTCAAGCTCCACCACATTCTGCCCCTATAAAGCCATAAATTTGCTTTCAGTCTCTATAAATTGGCCTGTTATACATATTTAATATAAATACAATTATAAAATTTGCACCTGGCTTTTGTTTCTGGCTGCCATTTTCAATGTTCATCTACACCATAGTGTGTAAATCACTACTTTGTTTATGTAGCTGAATAGTATTCCATGTTTTGGATATCACGCCTATTGTTTATATCCATTCACCCATCAATGAACATTTGTGTTGTTTTTCATATTTTATTAATCACGAATGATGCCACTATGTGCATTCAGGAATAAGATTTCATTGGAGGACTGGCAAGATGGCTCAGTGGTTAAAAATCACTTGCTGCACAACCCTAATGATCTAAATTCCATTTCAAATTTTAAAAAGCCAGATGTGGTAATAATCTTAGCACTCCGAAAGTGAGGTGGGAGGAGGATACAGGAGAATCTGGAAACTTCCATAGATGGGGCAGAGCAGAAATAACAAGAGAGACCCTGCCTCGAAGTACCAAGTTAACTCTGTCTCAAAACGGCGGGAGGAGAGAAGCAAGTTTCAAAAGCTGTCTTCTGATCTTCACACAGGCTCTTCTCCTGTACACACACACATACACACACACACACACAAATAGATCTTTTTAAAAATAATATATAATTTGCACACTTATTTTCAACTCCTCGGGGAATTCCTGAGTCATGTAGTAATTCTGTTTCCTTACCAAAAAATCAAGAAACTGTTCATGCCAGGCATGGTGGTGCACACCTTTAATCCTAGCACTTGGGACGGGCGATCTTTGTGAGTTCAAGGCCAGCCTGGTCTACAGAGTGAGTTCCAGGACAGCTGGGGCTACAGGGAGACCCTGACTCGAAAAGACCAAAAAATAAATAAATAAACTGTTTACAACAGAGGCTGTCCATTTTTCCATCACCACTCGCCACACACACCATATTATTGGCGTGTGTTTGGGGAGTGGTCTCTTACTGTAGTTTCAACTTACATTTCCCTAATGGTGAGGGGTGTTGCTCATCTTTTCATTTATTTCCTTGCCATTTATATAACTTTTTTGGAAAATGTCTATCCAAGTCATTTGCCCACTTTTAATTTACTATTCCTTTTATATTTGGGAGGGGAGGGGGGACTTCATATCCAAACCACAACATTTTTACTTGCATGAGTTTATTAGAGTTTCTATTTCTTCAATTTGAATAGTTCAAATGTTTCTAAGAATTCAGCCATTTAACATATATTATCTACTTTATTATATCATTCTTCACATTTTCTGTTTGAAACATTTTTTTCTGTAATGAGCTTTCATTTCTGATTTTAGTAAGTTGAGTCATCTCTTGTTTCTTCTTAGTATAACTAAAGCTTTGTTCATCTTTTCAAAGTATCAACTTCTGGTTTACTTTCTTGATTTCCTATATGGTTCATTCATGCTCGCTCTCCTGTTTCTTTCTGTTTCTTTAGTTGTCCTTTTTCTAGTTCTCTGCGGTATAAAGTTAGGTTACTGATTAAGATCTATCCTTTTTTTAAAAATAATTTATTATGTGTATGTGTTATGTGTGATATTCTAAGATGAAGTCATATATAATTGTCAATTCATTCACAAAAATGAACAATACTTTTTTCTCTTCTGGAAAGCTGGTTCTGAGTCAGAGAATTAAAGAAGTCCAAATGCCTTAAGAGAAAACAAAGGACAGCAAAACATGTTGCTTTTGGTGAAGCATCCCACAATATTATCCAAGTCTGTGTTATATAAAGTATACTCTGTGGGTCACACTGCCTTTGAATTTGCAGCTGGTGTCTCAAGCACTGGTTGCTGGGTTTTCTTGCTTGTATAACAGTAATATTTCCTCATGTTTATGAAGCATCTTCCTGTTCATTTTATCATCAATAATCTTACCCATCATGACAGAAGCTCTAAGATTACCCCTCCTTTTATTCCCCCTCTCTACTGAAACAGGTTCTCATGTAGCCCAGGCTGGCCTAGAACTCACTAGAACATTGAACTTCTGATTCCCCTGCCTCCACCTCCTAAGTACTGGGATTGCAGACATTGCCTGGTTTATACAGTGCTGGGACCAGATCTGCTAGGTAGGTAGGTGTTCTACCATTGAGTTACGTGTCCAGTCTATCTATGTCTTTTAATAACTTAGAAAACTGTCTTTCAGAGAATGACACAATTATATACATGTAGAATTTCAGTCCAGCCCATCTTCAGTACCTTTCAGAAATATATCTAAGCAGTTCCTTACCAAATTAAGTGTCCATTGAAAAGACTTAGTGAATATCTAATAATTTCCTCAAGCTCTACTATCTTAAATTACCAGAGGCAGTCATGTGATTTTAAATCTATCTGAAAAATAAATCCTATGCTCACTAACATGGGAGTTACCTCAATTTACAGCCCAATTCCCTTCCCTCTGCAACTCTACAGCTTTCTACCTATTCTGTTCCTATGACGTTAAGTTCTTTAAAGTCTACTATTTTATACATGACTCTCAATAGCTCTACCGAGAAAGACATTCAATGTTGAGAACAGTTGGATTTAGTACTTGCTTTTATCTGCAGTGGAGTTAAGTCAGCCATTAAAAAAAAATGAAATTATTTCATTTTTGGAAAATGGGTGCAACTGAAGATAGAATAAGCCTGACACAGAAAGACAAATGTCCCATCTTTTCTCCCATTTGTATGGATACATAAATCAGATCTATGTGTGTGTGTACACACACACACACACACACACACACACACACACACACATCTGTATGACAGAAAAGCACAAGGGGAGAGAAGAAGGTGAGTGGGAGGAGAGAAGAGGGATAAAGGGCCAAGAAATGAGAGTGAACATGGTTGGGGTGCTTGAAAGACATTGTCTTTCTGAAGCCCATCAGTACACACAATAAACATGGCAATGAAAAATTTTAGTACATAAATAAAAAATGGCTTTCTCAGGTACTGACAGAGCGACCCTAGCTGTGTCTCTGCATCTTTCTTAGTCTGAGTCTCCTGCTAACAAAAACCCAATGGGAAGACTTTGCCAAATATTTTAACTATCCAAAGCCTGACACATCCAAGCTCAGCAAATGGAAGATATTTCCTGTTTCCTTCTGGTTATATCTCCTTTATCCTTTTCAAAGCATCTCAGTCTTCATTATCTCGAGTAATCGCCACACGAGAGATAGCCTACAAACTTATCTCTGGATCACAGAAGAGCAAGCTGAGGTGCCAGACAGTTAATGGGATGGATTTGAGACAATTATTCCTTCTCTGCATAAAACATGCTTGTAAAGGGAAAAATACTACGTAAGCAGCAATCTAAATTGGGGAAAACAACAACAAAAGAAAAAAAAAAAAAAAACACAGGGCTAAAAGCAGCCATCCACTTCAGAAAGATCTAAAACGAAATGTTATCATGAGACCAAGTCAACAAGAGAGAACATGTCTCAGAATTTGAATCCTGTGTCACCAAATGAAGAAAGCTGCTGTGTACGGCTGTCAGAATTATGTACAATATTGATCTTTCCCTTTCCTCAATTTTTAAATGTGACCATTTTGTCCTATTTCTTCCCTTATTAGATAAAACTTGTAATTCTGGAGATAACATATGCCTGTTTTCATAATGACATATAAATATTTGTGCTTTTCCTTTTTTTATTTATGCTTTTTTTCTATAAATCTAAATGGTAGAAATTTTTGCAAAATGATAATTGCAACCCACCCCTGTGGACAAGGATGAGGCTCAGTTTCCCCCGATTCAGGGCACCTAGAGGGTAGGAGGCATCTTCGAGGGGTGACAGCCACCAGCATTTGTTGCCAATTGAACTCACCGAGGAGCTTTTAAAAACCCCAATGTTCCCAAAGCCCAGGGAACAAACTGCGGAAGAGGAGGCGTGGTAGATTGTAAGGGCTGTGGAGAGATAGGGGTGAATCATGAGACTACAGGAATATAGTCTGGACTCCTGATTGATCAACATGTCTGTGCATACAAGCTTCTTCAACTGGTCTATGGGAACCTTGGGTTTTTCAAAACTTGGACATAGATACTTGCAAAATGCCCCAATTACCTGATTGTATGACATAATGAGTGACGTCAATGCTATCTGCAAACAACTGTGTCATTGTATTGTAGAATCCCTTAAAAAAATAAATAAATTTTTTTAAAAAACCCAATGTTCAATTCTCACACTAGGCCAAATGAATCCACATCTCTAGGATGAGACTGGGGTTTCAATAGCTTCTGAAATCAGAGAAGCCCAGGTTGAACGGGAAGCTCCTGCAGCCATGGTTGTGGGATAAGGGATGACCCTGCATCTGGATGCTTCCCAGTGATGTTGATTCTGTGCTCCCTGGACCACACTTAGTCAGCAAGGCTACAGAGGGAGGAATTCTTGTGCATCCTCTTAAAGAGTCACTTTAGGCTCCTGCTGTTTTGAAGCTAATGGTTGGGCTACGTTATCTCTAACCTTACTTCGCCTCTGCAGACTTGTGTGGATTATGGCTAGCAAGGCCAGAAGTCTTCTTCTGTGGTCCTCCAAGGGCCATGTCTCTGTGTCTCTTACTCTGCGTTTCCTAAACCTTTATGTGAGGCTATGGAAGATAAGATTCTGGCTTTCTGTGGGGCAGTGTCGGGTGGAGCTATCTAAAGCCCCATGTGCAGCATCCTTGAAGGAAATGCTTGTTTTATGTGCTCTAGAACTGTGTCTGCAGAGAGTCTGGTTCCATAGATCTCAGAAATAGACCTAGAAAGTGTGGCCACATCAATAATAGCAGCTGACATTTCCTGAATGTTTGCTCTATGTAGGCACTCTTCCAGAAATCTTCACATAAGTCCTATGAGATAAGGACGTACATTATCCCCAACTTAGAAACTGAAAACTGACAAGAAACTTAACCAACATCACACAGTAGGAGACTTAGCACTTCCTTTGAATGTACTATTAAAGAAGAGAAAAATAAAAGCAGAAGTAATAGGGCTCAGGCTGGGCGTTATGGAGCACACCTTTAACCCCAGCACTCCGACAGCAGAGGCAGGTGTATCTCTATGAGTTCAAGTCCAGCCTGGTCTACACAGTAAGTTCCAGGCCAACTGGGACTACAAGAACAAGTAGCAAGTAATACAAGCAGCAAGAAATGAATATTTTTTGAAAATACAGAAAAAAAAATCAAAGATCCTCTGTTGTGAAATTCACTTGAATTACTGATTTGTTTTACCCTTGTATTTTTTTTTATCTTATTTGTTGGAGACATGGTCTCATAAATCCCAGTCTGAGCTCAAACTTGCTATGTGAGAGAAATGCTAGGATTACAGGTGTACGCCACTGCACCTGGTTTATGCAAGACTCAGGATCGATCCCAGGACCTTGTGTGTGCTAGGCAAGCACTCTACCAACTGAACTATAGTCTCTTTTGATTCTTATTTTTTTAAATGAATCCTTAGAGAATTTCATATAATGTATTTTGATCACATGCTCCCTCCCCACCTCCTACTTGATGTCCTTGTTATTTTTAAACCTGTCAAGTCTGGTTTGTATTGCCCATACAGTCTTCTTTGGGAGCCCATCCACTGAGCATGGTCAACCTACCAGGTCTCACACTATTGAAGAAAACGGACTCCCCCTCTCCCAGCAGCTATTAAAGCTTCTCAGCTAAGGCTGGGACACTGTCCCCACCTCTCCATGCTGGGGTTTTGTTTGGCCTGAGCTTACTCAGGTCTTGTGCACATGTAACTGCTCTGAGTTCATAGGAGCAACAGCCCTATTGTGCGTGGAGAACACTGCTTCCTTGTGGTCCTCCAGCACCTCTGGTTCTTAGCATTTTTCTGTCCTGGCTTCCACAATGATCCCTGAGCCTTGAAAGGAGGGAATGCTCCATCTCGGTCCCATCTAGAGCTGAGCAGTCCGCAACTCTTAGTCTCTGCACGTTGACCAGTTGTGGGTCTCTGTGTTAATCAAAAAGATGCTTTTCCCATGAGATTTGAGAGACGCCTTAGTCCATGGGTACATGACCCTGTTTCCTGGTCACTGCAAAAAGCCTTGGAGAGCTATTGATAAGCCAGTTATATGCTTGTATAGTCTACTAACACCAAGACCTGAATTGTTTTGAAAACTAGAGCCTGGCATGTAGTATTAGTTTTATGCAGGATTATTCAAGAAACGAAATGGATTTAGGTTGTATGAATGATGGAGTGGGTGGAATGAAGACTGAAGATGTAAAACTGCTTCTTACCACCGCGCCTTCCCGAACAATATTCTTGTCTGTCTTTCTTTCTTTCTTTCTTTCTTTCTTTCTTTCTTTCTTTCTTTCTTTCTTTCTTTTTTCTTTATTCCTTCTTCCTTTCCTTGCCTTTCCTTCTTTCCTTTCCTTTCCTTTCCTTTTCTTTTCCTTATTACACATGAATCAGCAGACTGATACCAAGGTCAGGAAGCCATAACCATGAGACACAGACCTAAGTCTGGGAAAAGTTTTGGCTGCTTTTAAGGGTTAGAACAATACTGGCTTTTTAACGATTTGTTTTGGTGGGGGTGGGCTGGAGAGACAGCTCAGCAGTTAAAGAGCTCTGACTGCTCTTCCAAAGGGAGCATGTTCAAATCCCAGCACCCACATGGTGGCTAACAACAGTCCTTAACTCCAATTCCAGGAGATCTGATGCCCTATTCTGGCCTCTGAGGGCATTGCACATCATGGGTGTACTTACAGACATGCAGACAATACACTCATACACATTAAATTAAAGTTTTTTAAAGATTTATTTTTATTATGTGTGTGTGTGTGTTTGTGTGTGTGGATGGATGGATACCACTTGTATAGGGAACTGTGGATGCCAGAAGAGGCCCTCAGAGAGCCTGAAGCTGGAGTTACGTTACAGCTGGTTGCTGGCCTCTGAATGTGGATGCTGGGAACTGAACTCAGGTCCTATGGAAGAACATTAAGTACTCTTAACCACTGAGCCGTCTTTCCAGACCCAGAATAATATTGCTTTTAAAGGTAACTTATTTGGGGCTGGAGAGATGGCCTAGCGGTTAAGAGCACCGACTGCTCTTGCAGAGGACCTGGGTTTGATCCCCAGCACCCACATGGCAGCTGAGAACTGAGAACTGTCTAAAACTCCAGTTCCAGGGGAATCTGACATCCTCTTCTGACCTCTGCGGCATTGCACGACACGGGTGCACAGACCTACATGCAGACAGTACATTCATACACATACAAAAATAAACAAAATTTTTTTAAAAAGTCTTTAAAAAAAAAAGGTAACTTATTTGTTGGAATAATTCTCCAACCGGGGTGTTTTGCAACTTCTAAGGACATATTTATTGTTCATAAAAGGGCTCTGGAGGAGGGACGTGTTACTGGCCTCCGGTGAGTGGAAGCCAGGATGCTGTTAATGTCCTTTGATGGATAGAACATGCCTACATCTCCTGACCACCACTGCAGAACGGCCCAAGACAAAATGTCAAAGTTCCTGAGGCTGATGCCACAGCAAGAGATGAAGAAAAGTAAAGAAACCGCCTCAAACTGTAACCTTGTGATCATAGGCGAAATGAGCATGTTAAAAGAAGAATCCTGTCCACGCTCCAGTGAGTGTCACTAATAGAGAAACAGCATGCAGTCTTAGCTTGCAGTCCAGAAAGGCTGCTCCTTACAGGCAACTCTCCATTCTTTCAGGCTCTGTTCACCAAAGAGGAAGGTAGAGATTTCTCTTTCTGTTAAAGTCTTCCTCACTGGGATGTGGGGTTCTAAGAGCAAAGTCTGTTTGGAGGCATTTTTATTCTGGGAAAATTAATGGGTAGACCAGCAAAGAAAAGAGACAAATTGTTCTTTTGGTTCCAAATAAATGCTTGTTTTCTGACACTGCCTGAATTTAAATGGTCCTCAGTTTGACTGTGAAATTAACACCTCTTTGAGGTTAATTGTGGGGGTGGGGTGTAATTCACACCACTTCCAGAGCTATTGTTTGTCTGGAATGCCAAAGGAGCTGAGACTGGGACCCTTCCCTAACCTCTGCTTTTCCCTGCAGTGTCTGCTGACTTCTGGTCTCTGTTGCCTTTCCTGTCCTGTCACCTCATGGAGCCTATAAGTTTTGCTCAGAGATGCATCCCTCGTTAATTACGAGCCCTCAGCCACCAAGCTCCGCAAGTTATTAACTGACAGAACTCAGGGAAATCTTTAAATTCTTTAAGACCATCCAGGCTGTGTTTTAGGTTTTGTTTTGGTGGGTCTTTTTTTTTTTTTTTTTTTTTTTTTGGGGGGGGGGGTGTTGTTATTTCCTGAGGTTTAAGTTGGTATACATGGTATTGGGTTTCATAAACCATTTCTTTCTGCCGCGCCGCCGCCTCTTCTGCAATGATCTCTGAACTTTGGAAAGCAGAAGTTTGAAATAGTGTCCTATTCAGGGATGAGTACTCTGTAGCCTCTTACACATATGCTAATTGTGATAAAAATTTCCATTATAAGCACATATTATCTTTATAATGAAAAATATTCTACCTAAACCCCAGAATATTTTTAGCCCCTAAATAGCACTTTCTTTTTTGGTTTTTTCGAGACAGGGTCTCCCTGTAGCCCCAGCTGTCCTGGAACTCACTCCGTAAACCAGGCTGGCCTTGAACTCACAAAGATCCGCCTGCCTCTGCCTCCCAAGTGCTAGGATTAAAGGCATGCGCCACCACACCCGGCTCTGAATAGCACTTTTAATACTTTTGGTAGTTTTCTATAACCGTGACTTTAGATTATATGCAGTTGATATTGGCCATTAAGGAGAACCTGTGCATGCAACCGTTTTATGTTCCGTGTATCACAACATCCACTTTCAAAAGCTGACAGGAAGGCTGGGCATGATGGTGCACGCCTTTAATCCTAGCACTTGGAGGCAGAGGCAGACGGATCTCTGTGAGTTCAAGGTCAGCCTGGTCTAGAGAGTGAGTTCCAGGACTGCTGGGGCTACAGGGAGACCCTGTCTCAAAAAGACCAAAAAAAAAAAAAAAAAAAGCTGACATGATTGACAGGATTACACAACACAAATTCACTTACACATATGCAGGCAATATACTCACATATAAACTAAAATTAATAAATAAATATTTTTTAATAAAAGACAAGCACAGTAAACAGGTTTAGCCTCTAACGGATATTCCTTTATTTATTGACGGCAATAGTGAAGACTCAAGAAAGGGATATCGAGGCTTATTAAACCTCACCAACTCACAGCTCAGGGAACATTGCAGAAGAGAAATCAGAAAGACTGTAAGAGCCAGGGCTATGCATGAACGCAGGGAAGCAGAGGCTTTCGGACTACTGGAAGCTCGCACATGTGTACTTGTGACAGTGTTGGCATCAGGCACAGGACCCATGCCAACTCAGACAAGGTCCCAGAGTGAAGCAAGAGAAATGGGTGGTGGGATGGCTCTGGACTGAGAACTGCTGGAGGCTGATTCCTGCTGGCTGAGGAAGAGTGCCTTACCTAAGATTTCTAGATGTGCCGACTAGACCCTAGTCTTTGCACAGAAGGACATCTGGGTTCAAAAGTGTGACTAGATAGGACTTAACATGGATGGGGTAATGCATGAGTTCTGATAAGGGTGGGGACATGGAAGGGGGGCTCTAAATTTGATTAGAAACTGTTATATGCAATATATGATTGCTCGATAAACAAAATATTTTTTAAATATTCCAACATTTGGGTAGAATATTTTTGTTACAAAGGTAATATGTTTGTGTGTGTATATGTATATATATATATATATATACATATATATACATATATATATTTGAGAGTTCATTAAATTGGGCAAGGGGCAGTGGAGGAGGTACAAAAAGAAGAGTAGGTCTAAATGCCATATACTGTATGAAAATTGCAAAAATTCAGTTAAAATTTTTTATTAGAAAGACACTAGAAGATATAAAACAGAAAGAAAATGTAATGATCTGTAAACTACACATCTAGCCACTAATGACTTGATCATAGCTTTTTCAGGTATCTTCCATGAATATAAAAAGAAGTCACGCCAGGCGTAGTGGCGCACGCCTTTAATCCTAGCACTTGGGAGGCAGAGGGAGGTGGATCTCTGTGAGTTCAAGGCCAACCTGGTCTACAGAGTGAATTCTAGGACAGCCAGAGCTACAAGGAGAACCTGCCTCAAAAAGACAAAAAAAAGAAGTCACATTCTGGGCTGCTGAGACTGCTCAGAAGGTAAGGGCATTTGCCATGCAAGCCTGAAGATCTGAGCAAGATCTGAGTCTCATCCCCATCCCCACCCCAAACTCAGGTAAAGTTGGAAGCAGAGAATCAGAATCAACTAAGTTGGCCTCTGACCTCCACAAAGTGCCGTATGCGCGCGCGCACACACACACACACACACGCACACACACACACTTAAATGCTTTTAATAATTTAAATTAATAATAATTTAATTTAAAAGTGATACTCTTCAAACTATATTTTACCCCTATTTTTTTCATTTAAAAACACGTATGGCTGGGTGTGCTGGTGCACACTTTTAACCCCAGCACTTGGGAGGTAGAGGCAGGTAGATCTCTGTAAGTTCAAGACCAGCCTGGTCTACATAGTGAGTTCCAAGACAGCTGTGGCTATAGGGAAACCCTGACTCAAAAAGCCAAAAAAATAATATAAATAGCTTCTGGGATTTTTTTTTCATAGAAGCCCACCTTGACCTATGATCTATTTATATAACCCTCATATATTTGTATATAATTCTGAGTCTTTCTACTTTTTTAAATTTTCATTTATCAATATATGGATGTATGCATGTATGTATATATGTATGGATACATTTCTTGGGTTCTGAGACAGAATCTCATATAATCCAGGTTAGCCTAGAACTGGAACTCACTCTGTAGCTGAGACTGACTTTGAACTCCTAGCCTGTCAAATGCTGGGATTACAGATGAGTGCCATCAGTCCTGGCTTCTAATTTTCTACTGATATAAACTTACTTCGAGTTAATACCTTATTTGTAATTTTTGTGCACATCTTTATTTACTTACAGTAAATTTCTAAATGCAGTACTATTAACAGAATGGGGATCCCCACTCTTAGGTTTTTGACACTTTACTGGTCTGTCTTTAAAATTCACACTAAGTTTATCTCATCTCTTCAACCCTAGGTGACTGACAAGTCAACCTTTGAGGCCCTTGTATGGTCTTTTAAACACAGGTAGGTTTTGAAAATACAAGGATTTAAAAAGTGCAGGTGGTTTGGTTGACTAATGCCCCACAAACTGGCACAGATATTTCAGAGGTGACATTTACAAAAAATGACTTTTCGTACTTTTGTGATCTCTGGTAAAGACGTGGTTGGAGATAAAATAGAAAGGGCTCTCTACTGAGGAGCAAAAACCAACAGTTTTACAATAACAAATCCAGATTTCGTTTGAGAAAGCTAAAAGCACCAGAAAAAAAAAAATCCAACCTTAATTAAACTAAAGACAAATTGAAAATATGCATGCTGTACAGCTTGAAAATTATTTGATTTGATGTGATATCTTTGCCATAAGAGCCCAGTGTGTAGCCCTGAATGCCTGGAAGTCAGGATCCTCCCACATCAGCCTCTTGAGTACTAGTAAAGTCAGGTTCATTGTGCTTGTGTTTTGTTTTGGTTTTGGTTTTGGGGTTTTTTTTGGAGCTTGTTTGTTTGTTTGTTTGTTTGTTTGTTTGTTTGTTTGTTTCACGAGATGTGATCTCACCTTGTTGCCTAAGCTGGTCTTGGACTCCAGATCTTCCTGTCTCACCTTCCCAAGCAGCTGGGATCACGGGTATACTCAATCACAAGCAGCCTTGAAAATTCCATTTCTAACCTGCTTACATTCTTGTTTACAACAGTGTAAAACTGGAAAAATGGATTGGAACCAACCTAAATGTCCATACTGTGTGATCACATTACATCATAGAATAAGATTTGGCAGATGCAAACACAATCTGTATAAGTCAACATGAGTAGATTTTTAATTTCTTCTTTTATCTTTTATTTATTTATTTGTCTTTTTTGAGACGGGGTCTCCCTTTAGTCCCAGCTGGCCTTGAGCTCACTCTGTACACCAGAGATCCACCTCCCTCTGCCTCCCCAGTGCTGGGATTAAAGGCGTGGGCCACCAAGCCTGGCTTCTTTTATCTTTTCTCGGTCTCATAATATAGCTTAGAACTCACTGTAGGGGCTGGAGAGATGGCCTAATGGTTAAGAGCTCCGACTGCTCTTGCAGAGGACCTGGGGTTCAATCCCCAGCACCCACATGGCAGCTGAGAACCATCTTTGACTCCAGTTCCAGGGGAATCCGATGCCCTCTTCTGACCTCCACTGCATTGCATGATACGGGTGCACAGACCTGCATGCAGACAGTGCATTCATATACATCAAAGAAATAAATAAAATAAAAAAAAAAAAAAGAACTTGCTGTGTAGCCCAGGATGGCTCAGAACTTAATATGTAACCCAGGGTAGTCCTGCACTATTAATCTTCCTGCCTCAGGCTCCTTAATGCCAGGATTGTGCCACCACATCTGGCTAACATGTTTTTAAGTACTTCCATGTTATTAAAAAAAAAAAAAAAACAAAAAAAAAAAAGAGGAACTGCAAGAGAATTGATGTAGAAATTAACACAAACCTTGATGCTTCTTAAATACCATATGTGGGGTTTTTTTTTGTTTTTTGGTTTTTTTTTTTTTTTTTTGTCTTTTCGAGACATGGTTCTCCTTGTAGCCCCAGTTGTTCTTCTTGGTGGGAACTCTCTCCGTCGACCAGGCTGGCCTTGAACCTCACCAAAGATTCCTCCTGCCTCTGCCTCCCCAAGTGCTAGGATTAAAGGCGTGCACCACCACGCCCGGCTCATATGTGTTTTAATCAAGTGTCGAAAGACACATGATTAAGTCAAGACAGTCATTGCTTTCTGGATGTAAAGAAAAATGAGGTTAGGAAGATTGACAATGAAAGACAAAGAGGAAAAGAAAAGCCTCAATTTTTCTGTTTCTTTTCCTTTTCTTCTTTCTTCTTCTTTCTTTCTTTCTTTCTTCTTTTCTTTCTTTCATTCTTCTTGTCTTTTTGCAGGACAGGGTCTCCCTATCCCGCAACTGGCTTGGAACTCCTTTGTAGACCAGGCTGGCCTGGAACTCACATCCATCCACCTGTCTCTGCCTCCCAAGTGTATGAATTTAAGGGGCCATGCCACCACCACGTTCTTGCTTAAAGACCAGTTTCTTAGCCGAATGCAGGTGCTGGGAAGAGATCTAGGGTCCTCTGCAAGAGCAGTTGGTGTTCTTAACTGCTGAGCCATCTCTCCAGCCCCTCTGTTTATTTCTTTAACATTAAAATTATTCTTATTTGCAAATCTATTTTCCCATCTTCGCATCACCCAAGATATCAAATCAGCCCAGATGCCCATTAGTTGATGAGTAGGTAAAAAATGGTGGTACGCCAGGCGTGGTGGCCCACGCTTTAATCCTAGCACTGGGAGCGCAGAGGCCGGTGGCTCTTTGATGAGTTCAAGGCCAGCTGGTCTACAGAGTTGAGTATCCAGGACAGCTGGGACTACAGGGAGACCCTGTCTCAAAAAGACCAAAAAAAAAAAAAAAAAAAAAAAAAAAAAAAAATGTTGGTACATAGACAAGGGAATTTTATTCAGCTGTAAAGAAAAATGAAGTCAGGATATTTTCAGGAAAATGGATGGAACTGGAGATCATTGTGTTTAGCAAAATAAGCCAGACTCAGAAGGAAAAATACCACATTTTCTCCCAAATATGGAATATATATTGACATCCATCTATATATTACAAGAAAATAGAAAGGAGACCACTATATGAAGGGAAGCGGTCAAGGACACGTTTGAGAGGCTTAATGGAGCATCCATTGCCAGGAAAGCAGGAGAGACTTTTGCAGAGAGAAGGAAGATGAGATGAAAATAAACTATAAAATACATGTACAAACTGTGTCTCAGTGAAACTCATTTCTTTGTATGATAACCAAAAAATTAGTAAAAATATTTTTTAAATGTTAGAATCATTCCATTTTATCAAACCTAAGCTGTTACTTTTTTCTTTTCTGGTCTTTTTGAGACAGGGTTTCCCTTTAGTCCCAGCTAGCCTGGAACTCACTATGTGGACCAGTCTCGCCTTGAACTCACAGAGATCCGCCTGCCTCTGCCTCTCAAGTGCTGGGATTAAAGGCGTGCACCACTATGCCTGGTTAAGCTGTCACTTTTTAAATCTACTATTATCTAATACATTGCTGGAGGCAGGGAAGTTGCCATGAAATGCCATTAACTTTAAAACACACCCAATTTCAGAGACACAAAGATGTGAAAATAAATGTGTGAAATTCTGTCTATATAAGGCAAAAATGCAAACAACTCTGATTCGCTCATTTGAAGAGCATCTGGGTACCTGAGTTGGGTTATATAAGGCTGTGAAGTTTTAAAAGCATTTGCAAGGGGGAGAAAAATCAGTGAATTATAAGAATGCAGTTTCTGTATAATGTGTACTTTTAAGTTTACACTGCTGGTGTAATAAACATTATCACTGTCAATCCTCATGGTCTTTTCTATGTTGTGCTCTGAAAAGAAATTAGAGCATGGTAAAAACAGGGGTCGTGTTCTGAAAGGTTTGTTCTAGAACCAGTCGGCTTGTCATTTGTATACTTAACAGTTATTCATGAAATACTTGTTTGATGAATTGAGGTTCCCAGCTCAAAAGAACCATCTCGGAAAATTAATCCTCTGTAAAATAATTGGTGTCTGTGTAAAAACTTGGAGAGTGTCCATAAGATATTTCAGCATGATACTTATTCTCTGGAGAAGGAACAAATTTTGAAACAAGCAGAAAACATCATGCACTCTACCTGGTACCATCCCAGCCCCTGGGGTCCAAGTGACCCCACTGTAATACATCCAAAGTGAAAGCTAAACTGCAGGTAAGCGTTCCTCTCTTCTCTCCCCTTGGATTAAATAAATGTTCATTCTCTGGGAAGTGTTCAAACGAGAAGAGAGAAGCCAGGCATGGTTCCAGGCCAGCCAGGCAGAGCTACACAGTAAGACCTTGAAGAAGACTAGGGAAAGGAGGAAGAGGAGGAGGAGGAGGAGGAGAGAAAGAAAAGAACTAGAAAACGTTTCCAGTTAAAATAAAGACTCCCTTGGACTGGAGACATGGCTCAGCGGTTAAGAGCGTTGACTGCTCTTGCAGAGGACCCGGGTTAGATTCCCAGCATCCACATGGTGGCTAAGAACCATCTTTAACTCCAGTTCCGGGGGATTCTGTTGCCCTCTTCTGACCTCCGCAGCATTGCACGACATGGGTGCATCAACCTACATGCAGACAGTACACTCATACACAAAATAATTAATTAATTAATTAATTAATTAATTAAAAATAAAGACTCCCAGTTACTTCTAGATTTCAGAAAAACAATGAGTAATAATTTTTATGAGCCTGCCCCCTTGAATCTCAGATAAATGACAAATTTCTGCTGTAAGTACATGCCAATATTTATGAAAAAAAAGTCTGTATCTGAAATTCAAATTCAACTATGTTTCTTTTTGAAATATGGCAAACTGAGAGTAAAGCTCATGTGATGAAAGGAAAAGTAGAGGCCAGAGGAATGGCTTCTGTTGGGGGTAACTGCACTGGCTGCCACGCCTGTGTTTAATCCCTGGGACCCATGCGGTAGAAGAAGAAAACTCATTCCTGCAACTTGTTCCCTGACCTTCACACATACACTATTGGCCTACACATGCCCTACACCAATTAATTAGTTAATTAAATTTAATTAATTAATTAAAATTTTGGAGGAAAGTCTCACTATGCAGCCATGTCTGGGCTGGAACTCGCTATGTAGAATAGGCTAGGCTCAATCAAACTCACAGAAATCTGCCTGCCTTGATGAGGGCTGAGATTAAAGGCCTGAGCCATCATACCCAGCTAATAAAGAAATGTTTTAAAAGAAAAGATTGGCCGAGCTTGGTGGCGCATGCCTTTAATCCCAGCACCTGGGAGGCAGAGGTAGGTGGATCTCTGTGAGTTCAAGGCCAGCCTGGTCTACAGAGCAAGCCCCAGGACAGCTGGTACTAAAAAAGGAGACCCTGTCTCAAAAATACCAAAAAAAGGATAAAACTAAAAAGAAAAGAAAAGTAAAAAGAAAAGAAAAAAGATTGAACAGCAAAGTACCTGTGAGAAAAGAAACAAAGAGAACTAGGCATGGTGGTACATACCTTTAATCCCAGCTCTTGAGAGGCAGAGGAAGGTGGATCTCTGAGACTGAGGCCAGGCTCTATAGTGAATTCTAGTCACAGGGAGACCCTGTCTAAAAGGAAAAGAAGGAAAAGAGGGGAAGGGAGAGGAAGGAAGAGGAAAGGAGAGGCAAATCAGCTAACCTGAAAGGAACTGTATGCACATTGTTTCCTATCTGCTTAGAGAAGCTTGTTCTGAACTGTGTATATTTTAAACCACTGAACAATGAACTTGACCACAGCTACCTTGTGCATCCATTTTGTGACTCTCTGACCAGTGTGTCCCCAGGGGTTTTACTTGACCCTGCAAGGGGAAGAGCTGGCAAGAGAGGTCTCCACCAGAGGAACAGAGTCAGCTAGCATGCTGGAGGTAGGGCCACCTTTGCAAACTTGAACTTGGCTGGTGCCTTCTTTTTCACTGATTAAAGAATCTTGGAGTCACTTTTAAGCTTGGACTTAGATATCCTATCAATGTGAGTAAAAGCTCCCTGTACCAGCTTGAGGGAGATGATGAAGGTCAGCTTCTCTCTGAGAAGTCAGAAGTCTTGAAGCCCTTGCTCTGGGTTAAAGCTGTTTTCTGTGGCAAGTTCACTGTCATCACCTTCTTAAACACAGGCAGACTCTTAGTGCTTAAGAACACAAAATAAAAAAGCCCTCTTCCTGTTCCTCTGTAGGTTACAAAAATAGAAGGAAGTGGGGTGCAGGGAGGCAGAAGAGAAGCCTCGAGGAGACATTCCCTGGGTCTAAGGCAGCTGCACACTCCACAATGTCTCACACCTTCTGTGGGTACGTGGAGAATTGCTGATACTCGCCCTGCTGAGCGTATAGGTCTAGGGGGCTGGTATCGTCTCTTTGGTTTAGCTCGTAATGGTTGTGGAGGTGAGAATTTAGTTACTGGGCTTTTTTCACCTGGTGTTTTGATTTCACTATATTTGAAGTTACTTTCACTTTTGCAAACATTGGTAGCCCTGGAGGGAAAGCATGCACCCCCTCATGGTGGGCCTTGGGAGAAAATCTCCAGGCTGCTTCCAGGCCCAAGGTCAAGGATTCCTCTGCAGACCTGGATGATTTCTTCACTGTGTTTCCTCCTCCCAAGCAGTATGTTCCTCACTGTTGAGTGTGTGCGTGTGTGTGTGTGTGTGTGTGTGTGTGTGTGTGTGTGTGTGTATAGTGTGCATAGGTGTATGCACAGGTGTGAGGGCCAGAGGTCAACCTCAGGTGTCATTTCTTGGGTTCTGTCTACCTTGTTTTGTGACACAGGGTCTCTCCTTGGCCGGGAGCTAGAACAGGCCAATGCCAATTCAGCCAGACTGGCAGGTCATGGAGCCCCAGGGACCTGCCTGTCTCCATCTCCCCCGTGGTTACAAGTGTATGCCACCATACCTGCCTGGATTTTAAAAGGGTGTGTGTGTGTGTGTGTGTGTGTGTGTGTGTGTGTGTGAGAGAGAGAGAGAGAGAGAGAGAGAGAGAGAGAGAGATGAATGAGGACTCACAAATGCTAAGCACGCATAGAGGGCAGAGGGCAATTTTCTGGAGTAGATTCTCTCCTTCCACTATGGGTTCCAGGAATTGAACTTGGGTCTTCAGGCTTGCATGGCAAGTGCTTCATCCACCGAGCCCTTTCATAAGACCATCTATGCCTGGTTTTTCTTTTTCTTTACTTACATAGGTTCTGGGGATCAAACTCAGCAAACACATTACCGACTGAACTACCTCCCCAGCCCCAGTTCTCTCAACTTTTCTAAGGCAGGAACTGAGGCTACACTGGGTAGGAAGGAGGAATTGATAGCTGACATTTTTTTTTTATTGAGGTTTTGTGCATTTCACACAACCTTTCCCAATCAAATTTAGACCTGTTTCCCCACCCATGCCCCCCCTACCAGAGCACATGCATTCTGCCATACAATTTAATTCTTGTCTTATATCTTTTTCTTAGGTTTTTGGTTTTTGTTTTACATTTTTTATGCAGAAGCTCACTATTGGTCAGATCTTTGAACAAGTCTGTTGTTGTTCCCTTTAATTTTATATTACTCCAAAATATGCATACATATACTCCACACATATACCAAAATGACAGAATATATAAGGATTTTGTGCTAGGATCCACAAATGAGGGATACCATACATTGTTACTTCACTTAGCATAATGGTTTCTAGTTCCATTTACCTGCAAATGTCATGATGTGATCTTTCTTTATTGCTGCATAGAACTCCATTGTATAGATGTACCACATTTCCATTATCCAGTCATCAGTTGGGGGACACTTGGGTTACTGCGAGCTCTTCGCTA
Organism: Rhizomys pruinosus; assembly: GCA_009823505.1. NCBI lineage: Eukaryota > Metazoa > Chordata > Mammalia > Rodentia > Spalacidae > Rhizomys > Rhizomys pruinosus. The sequence goes on from VZQC01006589.1 coordinate 2,696,253, forward strand.
TTGTGAAAAGAGCTACAATAAACATGGTTGTCCACGTATCTCTGAAATAGGATGAATCTTTGGGGTATATATCCAGATATGTATAAGTGCATGCTCTCATGTGTGTGAGTGGACCCATGTCATGCAGTATCCAACAGAAGTCAGAAGAGGTCATAAAATCCCCCTGGAACTAGAGTTACAGACAGTTGTTAGTCATCATGTGGGTGCTGAGAATCGAAGCCAGGTCCTCTGCAACAGCAGCGAGTGCTCTTAACTGCTGAGCCATCTCTCCAGCCCTAACATCTGACATCAAAAAGGTATTAAAGAGGGGCATGGTGGCACACGCCTTTAATCCCAGCACTCGGGAGGCAGATACAGGAAGATCTCTGTGAGTTCAAGGCCAGCCTGATCTACATAGTGAGTTCCAGGACAGCTGAGGCTCCAGGGAGACCCCGTCTCAAAAAGACCCCCCCCCAAAAAGGGCATTAAAACCACTGGACATAAAATGAGATGGAAAGAATATTATCTCTCCAGCTTGCTTTTAGAGAAAAAGTTATGTGTAGCTTAGAAGGTTGTTTTGCCCAGCAGCTGACAGAAGGGAATCAGGAGTCAGAAGTGACACCCCAAAGCTAGCTATGCAAAGGGCTCACGCTGCTTTCTAATGGGAAGTCCAGACATGGGGGTTCCTTGTGTTAAGTGGGGATGGTAAGTGTAGGGGCTAAAAGAGATGATGTCATTCCACACTCACCACTCACGGTAAGAGTCCTGTACCCATTGCTATAACAAAGGACAGGCTAGCCAGAGAAAAACAGAGCAAGTTTATTGAATAAAAGTTTGCTGTGAAGCCGGCGTGGTGGTACCTTTATTCCCAATACTCAGAAGGCAGAGGCAGGTTAATTTCTGTGAGTTTGAGGTCAGCCAGGTCTCTACAGTGAGTTCCAGGCCAACCGGGGCTACCTAGTGAGACCCTGACTCAAAAAAAAATAGAAGTTTAATGTAGCACAAGAGCCTTGAGAAATTAAGACTTGGGAAAGACTATCTGATTCTGTACTCAATTCAGAAGAATAGACAGCTGTGCAGACCATGACTGAACATAAAGGCATGTGCTCCACGTACCTGACCTCATGGTATAGCTGAAAGGGAAAGGCCTACCAGGCCAGTCTGTTCAGATTCCTCTGCGATTTTCCCTGAAGCATTCCTCCCTCCCAGGTATGGGAGGGTCCTGCGGAATGGGATTTTTATGAGAGAAGAAAAAGAATGGTTCTAGGTTTTATGGCTTGCTTTGAGGGAAAGAAGTTCTAGTTTTTATGCTTGGCCTTGAGGGAAAGGAATTCTGGTTTGGGATTTATTTTGCAGGGAAAAGAAAGTTGGGAGTAAGCGGGTGTGGTGGCGCACCCCTTTAATCCTAGCACTCAGGAGGCAGAGACAGGCGAATCTTTGTGAGTTCAAGGCCAGCCTGGTCTACAGAGCAAGCTCCAGGATAGCTGAGGCTACATACAGGGAGACCCTGTCTCAAAAAGACTAAATAAATAAATAAAAAGAAAGTTGGGAGGGAAGAAGATGAGAAAATCCAGAACACGTGTAAGACCTTTTCTTTTTTTTTTGTTTTTGTTTTTTTTTCTTATGGATGATCTTCTTGTGTGGGTCTGTATGCGATTTGCCAGTATCCTGTTTAGAATTTTGGCATCTGTGTTCGATGAGGGAGATGGGTCTATAATTCTCCTTTTTAGTTGGATCTTTGCCTGGTTTTGGTAATAGAGTCATGCTGGCTTCATAGAAGGAATGTTGGAGAATTCCCTCTGAGTTGTATACTTCTAAACAGTTTTAGTAAGTAATGGTTGTAGGTCTTTTTGAAATGTTTTATAGAATTCTGCTGTGAAACCGTCTGGGCCTGGGCTTGTTTTTACTTGGGAGGCTTCTTACTACATCTCTATTTCTTCATATGTTTGTGGTCCTGTTTAAGCGCTGCTGGTCTCTTCTTGGCCGAGCTTTGGTTGATCCCCCCCAGGATTTCAGATATTCATCCTTTCTTCTAGGTTTTCAAGATGAGAAATAGGTTCTTGTAATATTCCCATATGATTTTCTGGATCTTTTCCTTGTCGTTGTGATAATTTCCCTTTTCATCATGGATTTTTTTATTTGGAGTTGTTTCCTTTTTCTTTTTGTTTTTAACTGGGCTAGAGGTCTGTCTATCTTGTTTACTCTTCAAAGAACCAACTTTTGGCTTCATTGATTTTTTTGTATTGTTTTTTCTTTTTCGTTTCTATTTCATTGATTTCGCTGCTCTGATTTTTGTTATTTCTTGCCTGTCGTGTTGTGTTTAGGGTTCATCTGTTGTGCCTTTCAAGTGCTTTTAGCTGTAGTGTTATCATTCACTTGTGCCTTTCTGTGTTTTTCTAATGTAAGACATCCAGGGCATAAAAACTTACCCTCTTAGGACTGCTTTTACGGTACCCATAGGTTTTGTTGTGTGTATGTCTTGTCATTCAGTTTTCGGATGTTTTTATTTCTTTTGCTTTATCTCTTCGCCTGACCCATTCATTATTCAAGAGAGTGTTGTTTAGTCTCCATGTGTTCTGTAGGCAGGGGGGCTTGCCTGGTAGTTGATTTGAGCTTTTATGCACTGGCTGACAGAATGCATGAAATATTTCAGATCTTTTTGTATTTGTAGAGCTTCTTCTGTGTCCAGTATGTGGTCGATTTTGGGAATGTTCCATGGGGTGCTGAGTAAGAAAGTGTATTCTCTGTGTTTAGGGTGGAATATTCGGTAGGGTCTAGAGGTCCATTTGGTGTAATCATATTTTAGTTTTCAGTTCAGATGTACTCTCTGTTTATCCTTTGTCCATTGACACTATCCAAAGGACTCAAGGGGTATTGAAATCTCGTTCCCATATGTGAGTTGTATCTGTGGGTTTAGTGGTGTGATCTGTGTGGTGCTGGAGAATTGTCGTTATAAAGTTTGGTGCACCAAAGACCTTTTCTACCTCCTGCTTTAAAGTGCTCAGCATACCGAGGCCTCATCCTTTGGGATAGATACTACTGTGTCTTGAGCCGCAACATAAATTTGGTTTCAGAACATTGCTGACCTAGATAACTGAGCTAGAGAAGTCTCTTTTCCCACTGGCAGACTCAGGGAATCTTGCCTTTTAGGAATGCAATAAAATTTAGGAAACTAAAAAGTAGAAGGATAGATATTGATTGACTAGGCAGGACCAAGGAAAAACTGCTTAAAATAGTGGAGATGCCAAGGCTTAAAGAGAGAATGGCTCATGACTACAGAATGTGCAGCGGCCGTCCAGAGGACCCGAGTTCTATTCCCAGCACCCACATTGGGCAGCTCACAACTGCCTGTAACTCCATTTCCAGGGAGATCCAATGATGCCTCTGATTTCCAAGGGCACCTGCACTCGTGTGCGCATACCTACACAGACACACACTCACACATACACATAATGAAAAAAATAAACTAACAATTTGAAAATAAAAAGACATCTAAAATATGAGTGCGATGGCACACACTTGCAGTCCTAGCACTGCAGAAGTAGAGGCAGGGAAATCAGAAACTCAAGGCTATCCTCAACTACATATTGAGTTGGAGGCCAGCCTGGGCTATAGTCAGGAATCACCAGACAGCAAAATATGAAAGTCAGAAGTGTATGAAAAAATATTCTGCCCACCACAAAATAAAAACAGGATTCCGGGCTGGAGGGAGGCCTAGCGAGGTTCAAGAGCTTCTACCACTCTTGACAGAGGACGCTGGGTTTCGGAATCCCCCAGCACCCACTGGGCGGCTGAGAACCGCTGTAACTCCAATTCCAGAAGAAACTCCCAGTTCCAGGGGAAATCCGACACGCGCTGCTTGGCTAGATCTCCGCAGCACTGCAAACGAACATTGGGTGCACCAAGCCTAAAGGCAGACAGTACAGTTCATAACACATAAAAATAAATAATAATAGTAAGTAAAATAAATAAATAAAATAAATAAAATAAATATTTTAAAAAAAACAGCATTCCATGAATAGTAACATGATAGGACATAGTAGTTTTTGGAGAATAAAAATCTGAACATAGAAATGACCATCTCAAGATGAATGGTATAAGATAATTTTAAGGAAATTTTCAAACTGGAGATTTAAGAGATCTACAGCATTGTATGGAGTAGCTCTGTGGTAGAGTGTTTGCGCCATTCACATAAGGCCTTGGGTTCAATTCTCCAGCTCTGCAGAAAAGAACTAAGTATCCAGAAGACTAAACATCTCAATAAAATTGTAGACAGAAGGAACAGGAAAATAATTAAATATCCTTTTAATGTTATTCAGACTAAAATGTAAACAGAGCCTAACCAGGTCCTACCAGTGCTATTTCAGAACGCTGGGAGGGAAGGAAATCCAAAGCTTCCAAAAGGAGAAACAAACATTTGCTTAAAAGAACCAAGATTCAGAGTGGCTTCAGATTTCGTAATAAAATGGTAGAGAAAGTCACTGGGGACGTTCTGAGCTAAAATGGTTTCCAGTTTAGAATTCCAAGCCGAGACCAATGGATAAATGTCCGCATAGATTAAAGACACTTTTATAGATACAAGACCTTAAATCTTTTAAATCTTGAATGCTTTCTCAGGAAATAATTATAAGAGGTGACAGAGGAGACTGAACTCTTCAAAGAAATAGAGAACCTGGGCTACACAGCCCAGCTAGGCCAGAATCCAAGGTTTCTCTTTGGAGCTGAATTGGTTTTTCCCCCATGCTTCCATAGTGTGTTTAACTTAGTCTTTGTCACGCTGAGACTCACACTAGGGGCCTGTGGTATGCAAGTAAGCACACTACCACTGAGCTCCACCCCAGCCCTACTCTGCACTCTTCAGATGTCATTTCCTTCACCCTTAGCTGTCTCTTTTTTTTTTTTTTTAGTTAATTTTATTTAGCTTCTTTATGTGTATGAATGTACTGTCTGCATGCAAGTTTGTGCACCCGTGTCGTGCAATGCCGCGGAGGTCAGAAGAGGGTCTCGGATTCCCCTGGAACTGGAGTTCTCCTGGAATTGGAGTTTCAGACGGTTCTCAGCCGCCATGTGGGTGCTGGGGATCGAACCCGGGTCCTCTGCAAGAGCGGTCGGCGCTCTTAACCACTAGGCCATCTCTCCAGCCCTTAGCTGTCTCTTTAGCCTTTGCCTTCAATAGTGAAATAACATTATCTTCTTTGAATTTAGTGTGTGTGTGTGTGTACAGAAACAGACATGTGTGCAAGGTGTGGAAGACAGAGAACAACCTCAGATGTGCCAGCCACACATTATTTTTTTAAGACGTGCTCTCTCATTGGCCCAGAACTCTCCAAGAAATGAGGCTGGCCAGCAAGCCCTAGAGATCTAGTTGTGTCTACTCCCGTAGTTCTGAGATTACAAGTACCAAACTACCATTCCTGGATTTTTTTTACCTGGGTTTTGGGAACTGAACTCAGGTCCCCATGATTGCCAGGGAAACGCTCTACTGGCTGAACTATCTCCTAGTACTCAATTTTCTATTTTAATCTTTTTCTACTCTAGAAGTTAATGACCACCATGATCTTCATGAGCATCACCCCTAACAACCACGTGCTCCATACATTTTAGATGTATCTCTTTATCCTGAAAGTGGGTTTTTTTATTAATTAATTTATTTTTTCCTTTATGCGTATGAGTATTTTGCCTGCATGTATGTAAGTGCACAGGTGTCATACAGCAGAAGAGGGCATAGGATCTCCTGGAACTGGAGTTACAGATGGTTGTTAACCACCATGTGGGTGCTAGGATCCTCTGCAAGGGCAGTCAGTGCTCCTAACCACTGAGCCATCTCTCCAGCCCCCTGAAATTTTTTTTAATTTTATTTATTTATTTTTAATGTGTATGAATGTACTGTCTGCATGTAGGTCTATGCACCTGTGTTGTGCAATGCCACGGAGGTCAGAAGAGGGCGTCGGATTCCCCTGGAACTGGAGTTAAAGATGGTTCTCAGCCGCCGTGTGGGTGCTGGGAATCGAACCTGGGTCCTCTGTAAGAGCAGTCAGAGCTCTTAACTGCTAGGCTATCTCTCCAGCCCGAAATTTGTTTTTTAGCCTTGTTTTTAACTCTGCTCTAAAGCTTTGGCTCTTGGTTCCTGTCACTCGAGGTGTTTGTCTTGGTGTGACCTGATGATTGAATCAATGGGTTTAAAGTTAAACATAAATCGAGAAGGACTAAAAATAAAATTGTCTATAATCAAGAGGAGTGCACCAATGTGTGAATAGGATTTTCAACAAAAACATTAGAGACCACGAAGGATGCAGGACAAGCGAGAGAAAGTGATAATAAGTAGATTTATCAGGGTAGCACATGTGAGAAATACAAGTAAGTTCAAGATCAAAGCAAGCACTCAGCCTTCTCACTTTAGACACAAATTGGCAATTAGCCTAGCCCACCTTCCACAGTGACCACAGAAGGGCTATGCCATCCAAACAGGAAGTACCCGCCTCAGAAATCTTGTGCGAATGTGTAGTCTTTTATCTGCCCAGGGCCTCTCGATTTTTACAGGAACAGACCCTCTAAGCCTTCTCCTGTCTGAAGGCCGAGGTGGCTCTTATGGGGACAGCTTGTCCTGTGGGTATTCTATCCCCAGCCATGCTGAGTAAACCTGTGAACCAAGGCTTCGTGAATGATAATCTTCAGGATTTCTAATGATTCTTAAAGAAGGATGGAGCCTTGGTAACCTCAGCAAACATGGCACCCCAAAACATACTGCTTTGGTGTGCTGATTGTGACTAGCAGACAAACAGCAGATGCAGGGAGGGCCTTGTCTGAACTTGACTTTTCTGCCCAAGCACAGATGCTCCAGAAAGAACTATTTTCAGTAATCCCCTTTCCAAGGGTTTCAACAGGAAAGGTTAACTTCAAGCTAGGCACATCAGAAGTCCACACCACACCCAGACAGACATCTTCGAAGGGTCCTTTCATGGTTCCTCTAAATCGTGTACTCTCCTCTAAGCTGCCTATACCACACACATCACAGACACACACATACCACACATATACACATATTACACGCATCCACACATATACATCACACATATCTATACCACAACACATGCACATACTACACACATCACATATCACACACAGGTATGCATCACACACCATACACAAACACATGGATATATCACACACATATACATAGCACATATAAACAAACACATAAGCATGCACACACATCACCCACATACACCCCACACAGGAAGATTTCTAAGCTGCAAAGTCTGTTTTTTTTTTAAGTACAATTACTTTTTTTTTTTTTGTCGGATTCCCCTGGAACTGGAGGTAAAGACAGTTCTCAGCTGCCATGTGGGTGCTGGGGATCGAACCCTGGTCCTCTGCAAGTGCAGTCAGAGCTCTCAACTGCTAGGCCATTTCTCCAGCTGGCAAAGTCTGTTTTCTTAGCTATTCACTTTCATTCCTTTGGAACTCTGGGCTCTGTTTCTCCTGTTGATCTGTCTGTCATCAGTTAGACTCGTATATCAAACCCTCAGAGACTAGAGGGACAGGGTTTCTTCATAATGTCATGTGCTGCCTAAGAAACAGAAGGTCTAGAACATGTCAGAGGAAGAAAGTAGATACTGGGCCCAACAAGCAGCCTCTGTCTGTCACAACTGTCTACTAAGACAATAGTGACGTGGACGCCATGGACGCTCTTCTGCCTCATTTCTGATGGAGGCACTGTCAAAGAAAGAACTCAGTCTTTTTATGGTTGAGCCACATGCTCCTTGTCGCTACTTGTTATTAAGCATGTAAATTGTTAATTGTTAACTTACCTGTGAGAAGTTGAAAGAAAGATGAAGTCAAAGGATGGAGGCCAAAACAAGGTTTTAGAAAGAGGAGAGAGAAGGAAAGCAAGCCCGTGTTGCACAGAAATAGCGCATCTTGTTTGCACGTGTTCAGATAATGGATAGCCTCACACCTAGCTGGGAGTTAGAAGGGCATTTTGTACTAGAAATAGCTCTGGAACCGTATCAAAGAACACAGCGTTTGTCACTCATGGAGATGCCAGAAGACCCCTGCGTATAGCTGTGGTTAAACATGTTGTAGGTTATCTCTGGGTAACATCTTCCTGCCCTTCCCTTCTGCCTCTGCCTTATCTAGGGCAGCTTGGCACCCTTTCTCACTTTAGAATTTATCATCTCTAGAAGGAAGGGTTGCAGTGTGCAGATTCACCAAGGAAATACATCTTAAAACTCATTCAGTGACCCTTGAATTCCTCAGATGGTTCAAGGATATGAGAAAAGGGTTAGAGAGGGAAGGAGGGAGGAACAGGGGACCTGCCCTCCACTAGAGATCCTGCTGGGGCTCTGTAAGCATCTCCCCACCTGGACCATGTGAGACGCAGGTGGGTTGGATCTGCCTCTTTGCTTCAAGTCCATTGAATGCCCTTTCAGGCACCTTGCAAATAACTCAGAAGTGTTTGTTTGGCCAGAACTTGTGTCTTTCCAGGGACTCTGACTTTCCATTCTGCCCTAGCGGAGTTGGAGGATAGCTCCTCTTGAGCCCTGTGCTCAATGGGAGCAATCATCAAAAGGACTGTTTAGATTACCTGCATCTGTAAAACAGAAAAGATCCATACTTGACTCATACTTGAAGTCAAACAGACTGTGGACTGGCATCTGACTCCCTTCTAGAAAAGCCAGAATGGGAAGAGCTAATTAATGTTTTGCTGTGGCACCCAAAGAACAGGTGTTGGGTTGGGATGGACTAAGACTGTATCTCTGTTGCTCTTCTTGTTCCTGTGACAAAACATCTGTCAAAGCAAGGAAGGGTTTATTTCAACTCACAGTTTGGAAAGGTGGAGTCCATCATGATCAGGAATAGTGTGAAAGTGGCCCTAGCTATGGTGGAGGGACCATAAGGCACCTGTCACATTGCATCTCCAGTAGGAAGCGTAGAGTGCTTACAAGGCTGGTGCTTAGATCACTTCCTACTTGTTTCCTTTCCATTCAGTCCAAGACCCCGGCTCATGGAATGGTGCCTTCCACACCCAGGAAGGGTCTTCCCTCCTCAGTTAAACCTCTCCAGAAACCCTCACACGGACATACCCAAAAGTGTATCTCCTAGGTGCTTACAAGCCCAGTCAAGTTGAAAAGGAAGTTAAACATCACATTATGAGTGCAAAGAATGGTGTGAGGGGTTTTTCTTGCTTGTAGGCGCTGAGGTGGGTGTTCATTTATTATAGTGAGCACTCAAGCAGAATCCCGGTGACCCAGTATACCGGAGAGCTGGACAGAAGATCTGACAAGTCCACAATTAGCCATATAGATGTCCACTAATATTTCTACTTCCATGGCTATTTCCATCCCAATGAGCTTATTAAACAGCCAGAAGCAATGATTAACACACTGTGTCCAGAATGAGGTTGTTCTGCCCAACAGCATTGCTTCACACTTATACTATGCAAACATGCTAATCAAATCTCCCCCTTTTTAATTTTTATTTTATATGTACATTTTGGCTGCATATATGTAGGTGCACCATGTGTGTGCAGTATCCTTGGAGGCCAGAAGAGGGTATCAGATCCCCTGGAACTGGAGTTATGGATGGTTGTTAGCTGCCATATGTGTACTGGGAACTAAACCTGGGTCCTCTGTAAGAGCAGCCAGTGCTCTTAACCACTGAGCCATCCCTCCAGTCCCCAAATCTCCCCTTTAAAGAAGCCATATAGAATCTTCAATTCTGATGAACCTAATTCTGCATTAAGAAAGCTCAGGCTCGGGCGTAGTGGCGCACACCTTTAATTCCAGCACTCGAGAGGCAGAGGCAGGCGGATCTTTGTGAGTTCAAGGCCAGCCTGGTCTACAGAGTAAGATCCAGGCCAGCTGGGGCTACAAGGAGACCCTGCCTCAAAAAGACCAAAAAAAAAAAAAAAAAAAAGAAGTCATTGAGTAAGTGCAACACCCCTTCTGGGTGTACATCCAACAGACCAGGGCTAAACAAAGAGGATCCTCACCAGTTTGTTTGATTGACAGTGAAAGTATGCATGCTAAGAAGACTGCTTTCCCAGACTTTCCAACCAATACTAACCCCAAGGACAATGTCATCAGCTCCTTGTTCCAGTTCAAGTTATATTTCAAACCCATACATCATCAGAATGGCTACAGCTCCCATAGGAGGAGCATCTTACATTCCTCATTCCTGGGGCAGGAGAAAGACCTCCATGGTGGTCCCTGGGCCTTCACAGAAGCTCTCTGGGCCTTCCCTATTCCCTCTACACCTCTCTCTTCAGTGCATTTAACACGCCTGTGTAGAAATACTCCCTGCCTATCTCTTTCCATCTTCATGCTTATTCACTAAGTCCTAAGCTACTCAGGATTGGCTGTCCACTTTAAGCTGATGGCCTTTCTCACCCTCGTAGCTTGTGTTGGCCTCAGACAAGCAGAGACAATGTCTGATTATAGTCCCTGAAGATGCTGCAGTGCTGGGGTGGGGAACCAGAGAGTGGGGAACCAGAGAGTAGGGGGGGGGCTTCCATGTTGTCAAGAAAGACTGGACCTGAAACTAAACCTCACTCTGCAAATTGCCTTTCTGACGACATTTGAGATTGTTTACATTTTTTTATTTTTTTTAATTTATTTATTTTCTGTGTGTATGAATATACTGTCTGCATGCAGGTTTGTGCACCCGTGTCGTGCAATGCCGCGGAGGTCAGAAGAGGGTGTCGGATTCCCCTGGAACTAGAGTTCTCCTGGAATTGGAGTTACAGATGGTTCTCAGCCGCCATGTGGGTGCTGGGGATCGAACCCGGTTCCTGGCGCTCGAACCCGGTTCCTGGCGCTCTTAACCGCTAGGCTATCTCTCTAGCCGCGAGATTGTTTACATTTTATTTGTTGTTATTATCGTGTGTGCAGATGATATATGTTCATGTGTATGTGTGCCATGGCACACGTGGGGAGGTGAGAGGACAGATTTATGGAGTTGGTTTTCTCCTTTCACATTTAGTTAGTTAGTTAGTTAGTTAGTTAGTTAGTTAGTTAGTTAGTTAGTTTAGAGACAGGGTCTCTGTATAGCCCCAGCTGGCCTGGTACTCACTCTGTAGACCAGGCTAGCCTTGAACTCACAGAGATCCACCTGCCTCTGCCTCCTGAGTACTGGGACTAAAGGCATGTACCACCACTCTCCTTTCACCTTTATGAGGGTTCTGGGACTGAACCCAGGTTCTCAGGCTTACTAGGCAAGAACCTTTACATGCCAAGCCATCTCAATAAGCGTACATTAGTTTTCACTGCAGAGCATCTGCCTGGTCCTCTGAAGAGCAGGCCCTTTTCCTTGATTGCTTAACTAAATGCTCCCAGTAGAATACAATCTAGACGCATTACTGTGATCCCATGTACCCTATACCAGTTTTTCAATTGTCCAGACACTGGTCCTATATCCCAGGGGAAAATTCAATTCTGAGTCTCCAATCTAGAGTCAACATCAGACCCCACAGGTTAAAGGCTCGGTCCCACAGGATTGCCCCCACTTTAAATGCCAGTGATTCTAGCTTGTGTCAAGTTGACAGATAAAAATAGCCAGCACACCATCATACTTGACAATGCTGATGGTCCTATAGAACATGATGCTGAGAGAAATAAGCCAGGCATAGAAAGACAAATATTACCATGATCCCGCACAGATGTTGAAGCTACAAAATCACACCCACAGAGCAGAAACAGAATGAAGATTGCCGAAAGAAGAAGAAGGAAAACACAGAGATATCAGTTAAAGGATGTAAAGTTCAATTAAAAGAGAGAAATAAATTCTGGAGATGTATAGTAACACATAGTGAATATGTTAATAATGACTTACCTTAGCTGGGCGTGGTGCCTTTAATCCCAGCACTCAGTAGGCAGAGGCAGGCAGATCTCTGTGAGTTCAAGGCCAGCCTGATCTACAGAGTGAGTTCCGGGTCAGCTGGGGCTACAAGGAGACCGTCTCAAAATGACAAAAAAAAAAANCTCTGCAAATTGCCTTTCTGACGACATTTGAGATTGTTTACATTTTTTTATTTTTTTATTTATTTATTTCTGGTGTGTATTAATCTTATACTGTCTGCCTGGCAGGTTTTGTGCACCCGTTGTCGGCGTCCATGCCTCCGGAGGTCAGAAGAGGTGTGTCGGATCCCCTGGAACCACATACAACTAGAGTTCTCCGGAATTGGAGTTACAGATGGTCTCAGCCGCCTTTTGGGCGCGTGCTGGGGGATCGAACCCGGTTCTGGCGCTCGAACCCGGTTTCCTGGCGCTTCTTAACCGCCTAGCTAGTCTCTCTAGCCGCCGAGATTGTTGGATGATTGTTAGCCATTTTATTTGTTGTATTCTGTGTTGCAGCTTGATATATGTTTCATGGTATGTGTGCCATGGCACACGTGGGGAGAGGTGCTGAGGACAGATTTATGGAGGGTTGGTTTTCTCCTCTTCAGCATTTAGTAGTAGTTGTTAGTTAGTTAGTTAGGTTAGTTCGTTAGTTAGTTTAGAGACAGGCGTCTCCTTGTATAGCCCCAGCTGGCCTGGTTACTCACTCTGTAGGAGCCCAGCGCTAGCCTTTGAAACTCACAGAGAAGAGATTCCCACCTGGCCCTCTCCTCCTGCGTACTGGGACTCGAAGGCAATGTACCACCACTCTGCTTTCACCTTTATGCGGGTTCTGGGAACTGAACCAGGCTTCCTCCGGGGCTACTAGGCAAGAACCTTTACATGCCAAGCCATCTCAATAAGCGTACATTAGTTTTCACTGCAGAGCATCTGCCTGGTCCTCTGAAGAGCAGGCCCTTTTCCTTGATTGCTTAACTAAATGCTCCCAGTAGAATACAATCTAGACGCATTACTGTGATCCCATGTACCCTATACCAGTTTTTCAATTGTCCAGACACTGGTCCTATATCCCAGGGGAAAATTCAATTCTGAGTCTCCAATCTAGAGTCAACATCAGACCCCACAGGTTAAAGGCTCGGTCCCACAGGATTGCCCCCACTTTAAATGCCAGTGGTGGTGAGTAGTGATTCAGCTGGTCAAGTTGGACTAGAAAAAATAGCCAGGCACACCATCATAACTTGACAATCGCATGATGGTCCATAGAAACCTTAGATGCTGGAGAGAGAAATAAGCCAGGCATAGAAAGACAAATATTACCATGATCCCGCACAGATGTTGAAGCTACAAAATCACACCCACAGAGCAGAAACAGAATGAAGATTGCCGAAAGAAGAAGAAGGAAAACACAGAGATATCAGTTAAAGGATTTATTGTTGTTGTAAAGTTCATTAAAAGAGAGAAGAGAGAAGAGAGAAACAAATTCTGAGGATGTTTTATCGTAAACACCTAGTGACTATGTTAATAACCTTTGACTTACTTAGCTTGGGCGTGGGCCTTTAATCCCAGCCCTCAGTAGGCCCGAGGCAGGCATGATCTCCTGTGAGTTCAACGGCCAGCCTGATCTACAGAGTGAGTTCCGCTTGGCAGGCTGGGGCTACAAGGAGACCGTTTTCTCAAAATGACAAAAAAAAAAAAAAAAAAAAAGGCCAAAAATAAATAAATAAATAAAATTTAAAAATAAATAAAAAATGCTAAGAGACCTGATTTTAAATGCTCTCACACAAAATAAATAAGGTAATAAATCAGATAATTAGCTTTATTAATATTTGGCAATACATACACAGACATCAAGCATACATTAAATACAATTTTTATTTGTCTTTATAAGTTAATAAAGCTGACGGGAAGTAGAAGCTCCCATTAATCTTGGGGTGCTGTTTGTCTACTGGCATTGAATGGCATCTCTGCTTGAGTCCAAGTAACGTAACTGTCTCGGGCTGTGGGGATAGCGCAGCTGTTAAAAGGCTGAGGCTAAGAACCGCAAAAAACAAAATTAAAGAAATCCCTTGGACTGTGGATGTAGCTCAGTTAGTAGAGGGCTTGCCTAGCATGCACAAAGCCCCAGGTTTGATCCTTAGCACTGCATAAAAACCAGGTGTGGTAATGTTTGGCTACAATTCCAGCACTTAAGAGGTGCAGGTAGAGGAGGAAGATGATGAGGAGGAGGGGAGGAAGAAGATGAGGACAAGGAGGAGGACCTACCCTACTGTACCAATACAGACTTCCTACCTGAAGCTCTAAAACTACTTTTCTCAGGGCTGGAGAGATGGCAGAGGACCCTGGTTCGATTCCCAGCACCCACACAGTAGCTAAAAACCATCTTTAACTCCAGTTCCAGGGGAATATGATGCCCTCTTCTGACTTCCACAACATTGCACGACACGGGTGCACCAACTACATGCAGACAGTACACTCATACACATAAAAAAAATAATAAAAAGCCAGGTGTGGTGGCGCATTCCTTTAATCTTAGCACTCAGGAGGCAGAGGCAGGCAGATCTTTGTGAGTTCAAGGCCAGCCTGGTCTACAGAGTGAGTTCCAGGTCAGCTGGGGCTACAGGGAGACCCTGTCTCGAAAAGACCAAATAATAATAATAATAATAATAATAATTATTATTTTTAAAAATTAACACAAAAACTACTTTTCTCTACCATGTGATTGCTTCCTTCCAGTAGTTTCTGCCCAGCTCAGGGCAAGCAATGACATGGCAGTCCTCCTTTCTCAGGGTGACTTTCATTAGACTCACAGAACCATATAAGATTTGAGCCAGAAATTTCTGAGGCAGAATTTACAATTCCCTTGAGCAGCTACCTGCTCACCTCCAGTCAGAGGCTCAACCAGCACTAGGTTCACACGGAAAGAGAGGTAAATGTAAGGACCAGTTTGTGAAGCTGAGTGGATCCAAGCCCTTCTCCCAGCTGCCACATGCAGACCCCATTGTGGCTGCAGAGTTCAGGCTTGGGAACCTGGCAGGCCTGGAGTTAGTTCTTGGCACTGAACTTAGGTATGTGATGCCTCTCGATGTATAATGTGAAGTTACATGTTAGCGAGGCACCCAGAGGAGCTCCCGGAGCAGACAGCATGCTCGTCAGCAGTAGATTAAAAACAGCTCTCTCAAAATGTCTGGCTCTGGAGACACAGAACTCAAACGTCAAGGATATTCTTGCCTCCAGTCTGCCAAATCACTACAACAATAGAACCCCCTCTGTAGGAAAGATGCTGTCCTTCAGGCTGTCCTTTTAACTTTTCTCATGACTCAACACTAGTTGCTTCACTATGGGGTGATTTGATCGGCGTCTGTTGATGCCTCTTTCTTTTCTAAGATGCATATAATATAGACAAGATCTATTTTTAAAGTAAAATAGGCCTGGCAAGGTGGCTGAGTGTGTAAAGGCGCTTGATGATCTGAGTTTGATCACCGGGATCCACAGGTAGAAGGAAAGAAGTAACTCCCAAATGTGTCCTCTGACCTTCACACATAGGTCATGCATGGCACATGTGCGTTAGCACATGTACGTGTGCACACACACACACACACACACACACCGCATACCAGGTGAACTTACCTGGTAGTAATTTGATGGAATAGGGGCTGGAGAGATGGCCTAGCGGTTAAGAGTGCCGACTGCTCTTGCAGAGGACCGGGGTTCGATCCCCAGCACCCAGATGGCGGCTGAGAACCATCTATAACTCCAATTCCAGGAGAACTCCAGTTCCAGGGGAATCCAATAGCCTCTTCTGACCTCTGCGGCACATGGGTGCACAAACCTACATGCAGACAGTACATTCATACGCATAAAAAATAAAAATTAAAGCCAAGCATGGTGGCACACGCCTTTAATCCTAGCACTCAGGAGGCAGAGGCAGGTGGATCTTTGTGAGTTCAAATCCAGCCTGGTCTACAGAGTGAGTTCCAGGACAGCTGGGGCTACAGGGAGACCCTGTCTCAAAAAGACCAAAAAATAATAATAAAATAAAATAATAAAAATTTTTTAAATTAAAATTAAAATTAATTTGTTGGAAAAGTGGCAACATTTTACTTTTAAATTTTTGTTACATTTTTATTTACTTAGTTATTTGCATGCATGGGTGTGTGTGCTCACACTCACACAGAAGTGTACACGTGTGTGCAGATGCACATGTGTCAACCTCGGGTGTCGTTTCCTCAGTGCCCACTTTGGTATTCTTTGCTTTGCTTCACTTCGCTTTGTGACAGAGTCTCTCCTTGGCTGGTCAGTGAGCACCAGGGATCCATGTGCCTCAACTTCCCTGAGCTGCCTCACTTACAAGCACTCAGCACCACCCCCTACATTGTTACCCGGTTCTGGTAGCAAAGCAGCCCCTCCTGTTTACACAGAAGCACTTGGCCAACTGAGCAACTACCCTGCCTCCTGATTTTTTTTTTTTCTTCCTTGGTCTTCTTTTCTCATTGAAAGCAATGTTTCCCAGTTTGAGTCATTTGGTCCCACAGAACCTTGGCAGTAACTGCAGGTATTTTGATTGTCACAGCCAGGGAGGTGGTGCTCTTGGCCTTCAGCGTCTAGAGGCCAGGAAGCTGCTAACCCAACCTTCACACATAGGACAGCTCCCCAGACCAAAGCACTCTGGCTACACGTGTTCACAGAGCTCAAGTTGAGACACAAGGCTTGTCAGAATCCAGAAACTTTGTGGGATTTGGTAGCTTGACAGCTGCATTCCCTAGACAAGCACCTCCTACCACATTCCCTTGGTTCCTTCCCTTCTCTCTGGCTCTGACAAACAGCTCCTTCAAAATAGCAACATGCAAAGCGTGTATCTTCAACAAGAAATTCAGAGTTAAGATTTTTAAAATTCGAGGCTGGCACTCTGCTGTTAAAAAAAGACAAATTCTGAAGGTGCCAGGGTGTGAGTTGGAGACGATGTGTTAAGCCAAAGTTTTCAACTCCAACCTTGCAACTTTTGGCTTTTGTGGGCTTAGGTCAGACTCTGCTCTTCTGGGGTAGCTGCTCTGTGGTTTCCTTCAGAGTTCTATAGAACTTGAACATGAAGAAACAAACATTGGCAATAGTCAAAGCAGGCCTCAAGAGATGGAGGCATGAGCTATTTACTCATGTTTAAATAGTTCTTTGATAAAAATCAGTGGTATGCAGTACGTAATATTCTAGAAGCTTCTTCACCCTTGAAATACAACTATTGTTTAGATAACTTATCTGTTCAACAAATCCATTTCGAATTCACTTCAGAGGCTTATACTTGTAAGAGATAAGATGGCACAGTTGAAAGCACAGTAGCAAGAGATGAAAGAAAAATGGGTCTCCACCCCATCTCTCCTGTGACTATTTCCAATAAGTTCCCTGATTCCCCTGAGTCACCTCCTCCTTTTTGAAAAGTAATTTCTACCTGATGAACAGATATTGCATATAAAATATCAATCAGGGGGGCCAGGGAGATGGCTCAGTCAGTAAAGAGCTTACCACACAAGCAGGAGGACCTGAGTTTGAATCTCAGATCCCATGTGAAAAAGCAGGACCTGGTGGCACATGCATACTTGTCACCCCAAGATAGGCAAGGTCAGCCAGCCCTAGCCTAATGGCAAGTTTCAAGGGAGTAAAAGTCCCTATTTCAAAGAACAATTGGAGAGTGTCCTGAGGAACAACACTTGAGATTGACCTCTAATCTCCACAACCACAGGCACAGGCACAGGAACAGGCACACACAGGCACACACACACACACACACACACACACACACACACACAAAGTGAAATACCAATCAGAATTCTGGTACATAGGGGCCTTTAATAAATATTAATCCCAGCCGGGCGTGGTGGCGCACGCCTTTAGTCCTAGCACTTGGGAGGCAGAGGCAGGCAGATCTTTGTGAGTTCAAGGCCAGCCTGGTCTACAGAGCGAGTTCCAGGACAGCTGGGGCTACAGGGAGACCCTGTCTCAAAAAAGACCAAAAAATATATATATATATATATTAATCCCCTTTTAGAGATTAGCGGCTCCAGACAGCTAAGGATGTAGCACAAGTCCCTGCGTTCAACCACCATATTAAGACCAACCATGGTGGTCTTCTCTATAATTCCAACCTGTGGGAGGTGGAGACAAGAGGATCACAAATTCAAGATCATTCTCAGTGACGTAAGGATTTACATACATAGCCCTAGGACAGCTTGGGCTGTCTAAAAATTAATGAATGAATGAATGAATGAAGCAAAGTCTCTCTTTTTTTTTTTTTTTTTTTTTTTTTTTTTTTTTTTTGGTTGTCCTGGAACTCACTATGTAGACCAGGCTGGCCTTGAACTCACAGAGATCCACCTGCCTCTGCCTCCTGAGTGCTCACATTAAAGGTGTGTGCCACCACGCTCCGGTGCAGTCTCTTTCTTTAATTATGGGGTCAAACTACACGCATAGGAAAAGAAAAACTAAGAAACTGGAATCCACGAATGGAAGGGTTCAAAGGGATTGGAAAAGAGTCCGCCACTCACGATGAGTTCCCCGAAAGCAGAAACAACCGGCTGAGTGTATATTCCTAGGAAGGCAGGCGTGGGCTTACGCAGGTAGAAAAGCAGGCGCATATGCAGGGGCCATCCAGTTGTAATCATCAGCTGGGCTATGACACACAAATGTGATCAGAAATGGACCTGGGAAAGTAGCCAGCCTACACTGGTCAGATCTTAGCAGGCCTATGTTGCACAGGCATCACCACGAAGTTCAATGGAACACATTACCAGTTACTTATCATCAACGCCTGCGGTCCTGCCTGGGTCCTCCTAGGCCAGCCTTGCAGAACAGCTTCCACCATACAGGCTGTGGGTTGAGCTCAGATTGAGCTCTTTCACGAATAAGAATTCTAGTCCAAGGTTAAAGGGGGCAGCAGGAATCCAGGGTCTATTCTCATAAAAGATCCAACCCAATCCCTACAAATTACATGCAAGACCTTTGTGCCCAGAGTAACTACTCATATTTCAACTCTAGAACACATCATGCTGTGGTAAAGCATGTAGGCAAGCATAGTGAATGCAAGGTACAGGCACAGACGCATAAGTCTATCACTGGGAGGGAGGGGGAGGATGGACAGCCGAGACCAGTTGAAGGCCACTGTAAAAAATGTTATTTATCTTTATTTTATGTGTAGTGATGTTTTACCTACATGTATGTAAGTGCTCCACATGCATGCAGTGCCTACAAAATCCAGACAGAGGCATTGGATTCTGGCATTGAAGTTACTAACAGTTGCTCGCTGATGTGTGGGTGCTGGGAACAGAACCCAGGTCCCCTGCGAGATCAGAAAGTGTTCTTCACTACTGAGCCATCTCTTTTTTTTAATTTTTTTTTTTTGTATGTGTATGAATGTACTGTCTGCGTGTAGGTTTGTGCACCCGTGTCGTGCAATGCCGCGGAGGTCAGAAGAGGGTCTCGGATTCCCCTGGAACTGGAGTTCTCCTGGAATTGGAGTTACAGATGGTTCTTAGCCACCATGTGGGTGCTGGGGATCGAACCCAGGTCCTCTGCAAGAGCAGTCAGTGCTCTTATCCGCTAGGCTATCTCTCCAGCCCCTGCTGAGCCATCTTTTAGGCTCCTAAATGAAGATTATTTAAGGGAAGATCTTAAATATAGAAGTGGCCAATTGGTTAAAAAAAATGCATTGCCAAAAAAAAAAAAATGCATTGCCATAGGAAATATTTGGCAGGGAGTGGTATGTTCTGAGCAATAGCAATGTGAGGAATAGGTTAGAGCAAAGATGCCAGAGGGATCAGAAAACACTTCTGGGGCTGGAAGGAAGGAGCTGCAATTTCAGAGGAGGCTTTGAAACAAGAGATGAGAGGAAATTAGAAAGAGTGAGAACACAGACCTTAAAGAGGGTGTTCAGTGCTAGTTGGGTGAGCCATCCAGTAAGTCCCTGAAACAGGGAAGCTTGGGTCTCATAGCCTAGCATGACAAAGCTATCCATCACAACACATTTATTTTATTGAGTACATATTATGTGGCAGGGGTGGAACTTTTCCCCAAAATTTTCACAAGGAAGACAGATTTGGGTTTTATTTTATCTCTGTCCTAAAGATAAGACAACAGGTTGAGAAACTTGCCCAAGGTCACGTAGCCAGAAAGCAGTAAAGTCAGAAGATTCCAATGGTTTTCTTCAGAATCCACACTACACTGACTGATGTTCAGTTCTTTCCTCATTCCCTACCCTAGTGTAAGACAAAAAATGTTCAGATTTCATATTATATTTCACTACAGTCAAGCTATTTATTGGCACCCAATAAAATTGTCCTGGTAGAGAGAATATTTTGTAGCATAGTTTTTCTAGATTGGAAAATGTAAGATAACATAATTAATGTTCTGGACAACCAAAATAGCCATGTTTTATCTATGAGTCACACCTGCAATTATTTTGTAGAAAGCTTTTAATAGCTTTAATAATTGGGTTGCTGCAATTAATCACTCATATTTCCTTCTGCTCCCTAACCTAACCACATCTTGGGAGAGGGGAGGGGAAGAAAGAGAGGGTCCCAGGAAGTGAACACAAGCAAACTGTGTGGTACAAGTGTCATGATGGAACCCACTCTTTGTGATATGTGCTAATAATAAAAGTAATATTTTTTAGAAAATAAAGACTTGTATCTGAGTGTGGTGGCACACACTTTTAATGCCAGGACTTGGAAGGTAGAGGCAGGTAGATCTCTGTGAGATAGAGGCTAGCCTGGTCTACACAGCAAATTCCAGGCCAATTGGAGCTACAGGAAGATCCTGTCTCAAAAAACAAGCAGCCGGGCATGGTGGTGCTTGCATTTAATCCTAGCACTCAGGAGGCAGAGGCAGGTGGATCTTTGTGAGTTCAAGGCCAGCCTAGTCTACAGAGCAAGTTCCAAGCCAGCTGGGGCTACAGGGAGACCCTGTCTCGGGGGAAAAAAAAAAAAAAAAAGATAAAGACTTGAGGTTTCTGATAGAAATACGTACCACTGAAATATAAAAGCTGTCTCAATACTGAACAGATGTCACTGGACTGGGCAGATGCCACATACTTTAAGGCTCTTCTCCCTGACCTGGAAGGAGGGTAGCTATTCATTGAGTACTTAAAGCTTTCACCTCTTATTATCCCTGGGTTATTGGGTTATTAGTGTCCTCTCCATAGTCACATTCTATAGTCTGGGGATTTGTTCTTTAGACATTGAAAGGCTTTCTGAGTCTATATCCCAGTCACTGGAACCACAATGGTTTTAACTCTTCCCATTTCTCTTCAAATATTTAGCTAATCTTTGAATAACACTGACTTTCTGCATGAAGCAATAGCCATAGAAAAAGGAAAGCAAGGTTCTACTGGCTGGGTATCCAAAGAGAGCATTCTGGTTTCTTTTGCAAAAGGGAAGGAACATAAGGCCTTGGGAAAGTTTGGAAAGAGGGTCTTCTGGATACAACAAAGAAGGGTTTTCTCCCAGCTCAGGTAAAAAGAGGTAAGTGGCAGGTCTCCCAGACTGCTCTAGAAAGGAAGAATACAAAGCTCCATTTCTTTTCTTTCTCATGATTCTGTAAATGTTTCCTGGTGTCCTCTTTGAGGAAGAAGCAAGCCTGGTGCCATCTTAAGGAGGTCAGCATTACCAGAGGTCAGTCATAGTCCAGCGGTCAGCCCTGGGCTGGTGGCACAGTAGACAGCATGGCATATTCCACATCACAATTATTTCCAAAGCAAGTTTTCATTGTTATGTTATTTTTCTAATAATTATTTGCTTAAAATGGGCCATTTTAAAATTTTTATTAAGGCTAAGATTGGAAAAGAGGTAGATAGCTGATGGTTGGATAGATAGATAGATACATAGATAGATAGATAGATAGATGATAGATAAGTAGATAGATGATAGATAGATAGATAGATAGATAGATAGATAGATAGATAGATGATAATAATCCAACCTTGTGGTTTCTAGAGGTGATTGGAGGGGGGGATATTTTTGAGACAGAGTCTCCCTTTTAGTCCCAGCTGGCCTGGAACTCATTCTGTAGACCAGGCTAGCCTTGAACTCACAGAGATCTGCCTGCTTCTGCCTCCTGAGTGCTGGGATTAAAGGTGTCTGCCACCATGCCCGGCTCTTGAGGTGATTTTATTGAGGTTCCCAGTAAGTCAATGAGAAAAAAAAACATGGTTCAGATTTCACCATAAATGACTCAGAAAAAGCACCCAGAACAATATATAAATTTAGCATGTGAAAGCATTAGCTGGAGAGGTAGTACCACTAGTGGGTAAAGCACTTTCTTCACAAGCCTGATGACCTAAATTTGGATCCTCAGAATCCACATACAAGTCAGAGGCAGTATCACAAACTGTAATTCCTAGTGCTCCCCTACCAGGAGATGGGGGCTAAGAAAAGGGACTCACCAGAAACTCTGAGGCTAGGAGCCTGGTGTACCTCGCAGTGAAAGAGAGACTCTGCCTCAAGGTGGAAGGCAGGTGTGATGGTTAGCCTTTAATTGTCGACTTGACACAATTTAGAATCACCTGGGAAAAGAATCTCAATGAGGGACTGTCTATATTAGGTTGGCCTGTGGGCATGTGCGTGGGGGGTTGTCTTGGTTACCTGGTGTGGGAGGACCCAGCACAATGTGGGCAGCACCATTCCCTAGGCAGGGCATCCTGAACTGAGCGCAGTCCATCAAGCTGTGCATGCACACATTTGTTTCTCTCGGCTCTTGACTGTGGATGTGATGTTGACTAGTTGTCTGGCGCTCCTGCCTTGACTTCCCCACAGTGATGGACTATGAACTGGAATTGTAAGCTGAAATAAACCTTCTCCCCTAAAAAAAAAATGTTGCTTTTTGGCAGGATATTTTATCATGGCAATGGAAATGAAACAAGGCCACAGATGGGAGAGTGACGCCTGACACCTACGGTTGTTCTCCGACCTACACACATGATTAACACAACACATGTGTGCCAGCACTTACACACACACACACACACACACACACACACACACACACGCACGCACGCACGCACGCACGCACACATATGTGCGTGCGCAAGCACGATAAATACAATAAAAATTGAAAAAATAACATCTGTGTTTAACCAGTTTACACTAGTTTACCTTTGAAAAATAACATCTGTGTTTAACCAGTTTACACTAGTTTACCTTTGGAAACATTCCCATGTCTCCGAGGTGTTTGTCACTCCGGTCAAAATGGAGTGATGGTGCTCTGTCAACCTGATGGGAATTCTGTGCCCCACGGATCAGAACCAGACACAGGGAGCCTTAGGAAAAGTTAGAGCTTCACAACAATGCAACGTCTTTGTTGTTATTTTCACATGGAGAGCTTGGATTACCTTGAGTTTGGGGACGTTTTACTAAAAAGATAAGCAGGAGACTGGTAAGATGGCTCAGGCAGTTAAGTGGTTGCTGGGCAAGCATGAAGACTGGAGCTCAGTCCCCAGAACCCAAGTAGCCAAGCTGGTCCTGGGTGTGCGCTTGGAATCCAAGTGCTGGGGAGACAAAGAGAGCCAGGTGTCTGGGGCTCGCTGGTTGGCCAGCCAGACTTTACTTGATGAGCTCCAGTAGAGTGCAAGATCTTGTTTATAAAAACAAGGTAGATGGTGCATGAGGAACTATGCCTGAGGTTAACATCTGACATCCATATGCACTCATATACATGCACATGTGCACGTTAACACATACATCCACATGAGCACACAGATAGACACATAAACATATGTACACACACACACACACACACACACACACACAATTACAAGGACCACCCAAATCTCAAAATACTATTTCATCATCTTCCCTTTACGTCATCACATATTCATTGATAGTAGAGAAGAGAATATTGAATATATCTCCTAAAATAAATTTTGAGACAGAGTCTCACTGTGTATCCCTGGCTGACCTAAAACTAGCTACACCAGGCTGGCCTCAAAATCACAGGGATCACCTGCATCTGTCTCTAGAGTGCTGGAATTAAAGACATCCACTACCTTGCCTGGCTATAAAATATTGTTCACAAAAGTCATAGTACCGTGTGTTTTCTGGCTCTTTCTCTCCATTCTCCTCTCTAGTTCTGCAATGCATGGCTCAAGTCCTTGTGAGATCTTTCCCTGTAACTCTGAACCCCCAAGGATTCCACGTGAGTTCCGGTATTACACAGTCTGCGCTTTTATCCCAAATGCTGTCCTGTTCCCCAAACCCTCTAAGAGTGGCACCTCTTCTGCTGAGTGCAACAGGCCACAGCTCTGGGCATCACAGGTCTCTGCCTAAAGGATGTTTCTGCTACCATTCATGTGCTTCCCTTCAAGCACTCAAAGTTGTAGGATGCTCGATTGAGAATTGTGGAGTGAGATTCATTCTCCCATCTTGGAGGTTATTTGAAGAGTACAACTTGGAGCAAATTCAGCCCTACAGCTCTATAGCCCAGACTGACCTCAAACTCACAGCCTTCCTGATTCCATCTCCCAAGTTAGGTGAGTGCTATACCACACCCAGCCTCACAGAGTTTTAATGACATAGATCTTTCTGATTGCTAGGTCCATACTAAGACAAAGATAAATTAAAGATCGCACCCAGACTCTGGATGAGTTTACCCACAGGGAAAAAAAAAAATCAGATAAGTCCTTCCCCGTGGGTACAGCAGTGGTTATGGCAGAGATCCCTGCCCCCAACCCCAAACCTTGACTCATCAAAGTGGTCAAGACAACCTAAAATAGAACAAAACTTCAAGTTCATCCATGTGCCAAAGATTTCATTCCATCTTCTGTATTTCTCTAGAGCCAAGTCTTGAATTTTCCTCTCCATTTTATGTGCTTTGGAAAAAAACAGAAAGAAATCACCACCTGTTCTAATAAACAAAACACAACAGGTAGCCCAACGTGTGAAAGCCAAGGCCTTGTGAGAAGCTGTCTCAGAACATAAGCAGCCCATTTGGAGGGGAAATACGTGGGTTGACGGGAGTTTCTCACTGTCAAGTGTTTGTACAGAGACTTTTGCAGAAGGGAAAAAGAGGAGGTGAAGTGTGGAGATCGGACTAAGATCTCTCCAAACACCAGATTGCTATTAATCTATGGAAATATCACTTGCAAATATTGAAAATCCCCTTTTAAAAAATCTCCAAATCACTCTCTTCTGATACAGAAGAACAAGTCAGTCATATGTGTGGAAAGATGGATGACAACTGTGACCAGGTGGGTGACAAGATAGAAAATGAGGAATTGTTCTGAATTCATGGCTGTCATCATTCTAGAAATAATACTGGCCAGTTTAGCAGGTTTAGCATACATTCCTAACTCCTGGGCATCCAAGGCTCTAGATGGCAGTTCATTTTTATACCATTTTATTTATTTATTTATTTATTTATTTATTTATTTATCATTTACTTTATGTTGTATGTGTGATGTGCGTGTGTGGAGGTCAGAGGGCAATTTTGTAGAATCAGTTCTCTCTAGTTTTTTTTTTTTTTTTTTTTTTTTTTTTTTTTTTTTTTTTACAGGGTCTCCCAGTCTATATAGTGCGTTCCAGCTGTTCTGGAACGCACTATATAGACCAGGCTGACCTTGAACTCACAAAGATCAGCCTGCCTCTGCCACTTGAGTGCTGGGATTAAAGGCGTGCACCACCACGCCCGGCCCGCTGTGTGAGTTTTTGAAAACTAACAAATCTATATACTATGGACCGACACAGACACAGACCTGTTAGAAGAGACAACTCTAAGGGAAATGTACAGTGACAAGGTTTCTTTAATTGAGGAAAAGTCAATGGCTCCTGAAGTATAAGAGCAGAGTCCAGCCAAATCATGCACAAAATACCTAATACAGTGGACAAGAAAAGCAAAAGCAAGGTGTAAGTGTGTGTGTGTGTGTGTGTGTGTGTTTGTGTGTGTGTGTGTAGTGTGTGTGTGTATGCCCGTGTGCCTGTGTTTGCAGGTGCATGTATGTGTGCATGTCTGTCTATGTTTGTCAATGGGGGCATCTCTGTGTCTTTGTATGTCTATGTGTTTATGTGTGGATATGTCTCTGTGTATGTAGATGCCTATGTGTTTATTTATATCTGTGTATACACAAATGTGTATATCTGTGTATGTGTGTCTGTGTATGCATGTATATGTATGTGTGTGTCTATGTGTGTCTGTGTGTATTTCTCTGTGTGTGCATGCCTATGGGCCCATGTGTATATGCATGTGTGTCTGTGTATGTTGTGTGTGTGTGTGCATGTATGCTTCACTGGCACTTAAACAAGGTGCAACCTCCTGCATCATGATTTGAAACAGAAAGTTACATTTCCAGTGATACACTCACCCCCTGCAAGCCTAAGAAAAACCTTCTGAGGACACAAACAATGTCATTTCAAATATCAAGGAAAATTACTCATTTAACCAAAGATGATGGCCCACTTGTGGGGGAAAATAATTCAAATGATTAAAGATAATGCAGAGGGGAAAAAAATGACAAAAAGCTCAAAGCTCTTGAGGATAGCAATATATACGATTAGACACACATGGGATTTGTTTTGTGATACCCACATTGGAGAGGACATTTGTTAGCCACTATATGTGAGCTGTCAACACTGCAAGACTTTACCAGAAATTCTGCGGATACCTTGGTTAGACACCGATCCCACAGGTAGTGAGTAAGACAAGTTTACAGCAGTTTCTGAATGCTCACCACAGCATTTTTGACAGACCAACCCTTAAGTATCCAGTTCTTTGGGAGCTGGTTAATTTCATAAAGACAGAGCGGGGTGTGGTGGCACACGCCTTTAATCCCAGCACTTGGGAGGCAGAGGCAGGTGGATCTCTGTGAGTTCAAGGCCAGCCTGGTTTACATAGCAAGCTCCAGGCCAGCTGGTACTAAAGGGAAACCCTGTCTGAAAAAGACTGAAAAAGGAAAGAAAGAAAGAAAGAAAGAAAGAAAGAAAGAAAGAAAGAAAGAAAGAAAGAAAGAAAGAAAGAAAGAAAGAAAGAAAGAAAGGAAGAAAGAAAGGCAGAGCAGAGAGAGTACATGGCATATTGCAGACAATATATATTTCATGGAGGATTCAGTTTTAAATATGCTTAAGGGGAGCACCTCTTTGTTTTATACTCTTCTGTTTGATTTTTAACCAGGTACTTGGTGAAATGTTTGCCTGTAGAACTGGGAACCTAGACCATCATTCATGCTAGGCAGGCCCTCTACCCCTGAGCCACATCCCCAGCCCTCTTTTTACTTTTTATTTTGAGTTGATTTCTCACTTAGTTACAGAGGCTGGCCTTGAACTCACTCAGGCAGGCCTTAACTTGAGAGTCTCAGCCTCAGGGTCCTGAGTAGTTTGGATTTCAGGCCTGTGCTGTACCATCAGACCCAAGGGAAATATTTTTTAAGTTGAAAGTTTATAGATGATCAAATAGCATCTTAGTTATTAGAAATAATGATCTTGTTTTCCAGCTGCCCCACATTGGTCCTCTGGTGTCCACCTCTCAGTGCACTGTGATTTGAGTTGTTGAATCATTGGCCTTTCAACAACATGTGCTGTTTGTTCCTCTCCTTCCTCATTCATGTCCTGTCTGCAGTGAGGGTACCACCTGCTTCATAAAGAAGGCGAGAAGAGGGCAATACACATGGCTCAGGCAGTCAAGTGCTTACCCTGCAAGCACAAGGACCCACTTGAGAAAAGCCATTTGTGGTCATAGAGACCCCTGGTGGACCCCTGAAGCTCATTGGCCAGCCAGCCTATCCTACTTTGCAAGTTTCAGGCCAGAGACAGACCTTATCTCAAAAAACCAATGTGTATAGAATCTGACAACCCAGGTTCCGCATGCATGCATGTGCGCACGCACACACACACACACACACGCACACACACATTTTTTAAAAGATGAGAAGACTGCACTGGCTCTGGATGAGCTGTGAATCACATGATCATTTAGCAGGAAGCTTCATCAGTAAAGCCTCGGTCTGTTTTTGGCCTAATAAGCAGGGCAGAAAAGAAAGCAACCGGCCTAGCATCCTGGGGCCCGCTCGGCCAACCCAGGCAGCGGCATTTACCAAGAACTTCCTACTTCCTTCTTCCCATCTTGACACTACCGGCTTTGTTTTGCTTGTTCCTCTTCATGGCGTCATTGACTACCTTCTCTACGCCAGACAGTCTCTGAGAGGAACTGGCCTGTGCCTTTGTGCTGGCCAGCTTCGGTTGTCAATTTAACACATCTGAGAAGAGAGAAACTGATCAGAGAATTACCTGCACGGTGCTAGCCTGTGGGCATATCTGTGAAGCACTGCCTTGATTGTTGAGTGATGTGGGAAGGCCCAGTCCACCCGAGGAAGGTGGTCCTACATTGTATGAGCCGGTAGGCTGAGCATGCCAGAAAAACAAGTCTGTGAACAGTGTTGCTCTATGGTCTGTACTTCAGTTCCTGCCTCCGAGTCTCTGTCATAATCCCCTGCCCTGGCTCCCCTCCATAATGAACTATAAGTTGAAAGGTAAAATAAACCCTTCCCACCAGAAGTTGGATTTAGTTAAAGTGTTTTATCACAGCACTAGAAAGTAACTAGGCTGGGCGTGGTGGCACAGGCCTTTAATCCCAGCACTCGGGAGGCAGAGGCAGGTGGATCTCTGTGAGTTCAAGGCCAGCCTGGTGTACAGAGTGAGTTCCAGGCCAGCTGGAGCTACAGGGAGACCCTGACTCAAAAAGACCAAAAAATAAAATAAAATAAAATAAAACCTTAAAAAAAAAAGTAACTAGCACAGCCTTAAAGGAGCTTCCACTCTCAGCCATTCACAGCAACCAGTGTCATCAGTGGACTGCAAGCTCTAGTCCCCAAATGATCTCCCATTTGCCCCTGAGGGCACTGTAAAGCAATCCCAGTGGTCTGCTGCTGCACGGGATTTGAACTCTCAGATACAGTGTCACTCTCGCACCCCTAAACACTCAGTGTCAAACAAGATGACCATCTAGATGTTTCCTCCCCAGATGCAAATCTTTCTAACTTCTGCTGAATTCTATAATCCCAAACCCCACCTGCTGTGTTTGCTTTCCACTTCTTTGCACTCCACCCAGTCTGGACCACTTAGCCTCTTCCTAAAGAGATTTACAAAATCTTCCAGTCCCTTCCAGGGGAGTCAGATTCTGACCTTCCCACTGGGTTAGGCTGAAGAAGGCTTTCGTGGAAGGCTAGATACAGATGCTCTGGCTCCTGTCAGCTCTACATCACTGCTCTTAAGAATATGGGACTGAGCCGGGCGTGGTGGCGCACGCCTTTAATCCTAGCACTTGGGAGGCAGAGCCAGGCAAATCTTTGTGAGTGTAAGGCCAGCCTGGTCTACAGAGTGAGTTCCAGGACAGCTGGGACTACAGGGAGACCCTGTCTTGAAAAGACAAAAAAAAAGAATATGGGACTGGAAAGACAAAAAAAGAAAAAAAAAAATGCCAGGTGTGTGGCACATGCCTTTAATCCTAGCACTTGGGAGGCAGAGGCAGGTCGATCTTTGTGAGTTCAAGGCCAGCCTGGTCTACAGAGTGAGTTCCAGGATAGCCAGAGTTCCAGGGAGACCCTGTCTCAAAAAGACAAAGAAAAAAAAAAAGAATATGGGACTAGAGAGATGGCTCAGACTGCTCTTGCAGAGGATCCAGTTTTGATTCCCAGCACTCACATGGTGGCTAACAACCATTCATAACTCTAGTTCTGGAAAATCCAAAGCCCTCTTCTGTCCTCTGAGGGCACTACATAGACATGGGTACACTTACATACAACACGAGGGTTGTTGAAAGTGCCCAGAAAATATGCAGTATTCATCCCTGAGGAAGACTTTTTTCTTTTTACTTTATTGTGTAAAAAGCATACATGCACATAACATATTATCGATCATATTCTATTCCAGTCCCCTCTCCCCCAACTCCTCCTAGATCCTCCCCGGTATCCCCCTCTCCACCTCCTGACATTGTTTTAATATGACCCATGGAGTCCAGTTCATGCTCCCCATATGTGCATGGGGTGATCCACCAGAGGAGAGCATGGCTGGCCTACTAGGGATACACCTCTGAAGAAAACAGACTCTCTCCCCCTCCCCAACAGCCATCAGCTGTCAACACTCTTGAAGAAGAATCTGGAGGGAGAATTTGGACAATGACCAAAGGTATAATAATGATGGGGGGGGGGGAAACAGAGGCAAACGTCAATGACAAGGGAGACAAAGGAAAAATGGGGCTGGGCGTGGTGGCGCACGCCTTTAATCCTAGCACTTGGGAGGCAGAGGTAGGCGAATCTTTGTGAGTTCAAGGCCAGCCTGGTCTACAGAGTGAGTTCCAGGACAGCTGGGGCTACAGGGAGACCCTGTCTTGAAAAGACCAAAAAGAAAAAGAGAGAGGAAAAATGGCGGGTATCCTAGGTGTTGAGTCTGTGATAGCAATTACATAGGAAGTGAGAATTTACCTTGGGGGTGTGGATAGCAAAGGGCAGAGCTTCCCATGTTTTCTTTCTCCAAATTTTTTTAAGATTTATTATTTTTATTTTATGTGTATGAGTATTTTGCCTGCATGTATGTAAGAGCTGTGACTTTTTATACCATCTGAAGCTTGTTTTATGTTCTTAGACTCTATATGCACTGAAGGCAATTGTTGTAGTTTTGGATTCTACTGAAGAGATTTCTGATATACTTAGGTGTATGTAGTTTGTAGGAGGTGGTTGGTTCCAGGAACTAGGGGTAAGAGAATGAAGGAAATTCCCAATGACACACACACACACACACACACACACTAAAAAAAATAATAAAAGGGTTATTGGGCTCATAATGCTTACATTTCTAGCACAGCAAAGTGTTAAACACTGGATTGGTCCATTCTTCGTCCTCTTGTCTTGTTCAGTCCCTCATTGTCTGGTTTGTAGGTCGATCCCAGGACTTTGAACCCACTTTACTTAGTTTTTCTGTTCAAGAGTGACAACTCAGATTTGAGAAAACATCCAGCAAGTTGCTGTCAG
The DNA here is from genome assembly GCA_009823505.1 of Rhizomys pruinosus. Classification (NCBI taxonomy): domain Eukaryota; kingdom Metazoa; phylum Chordata; class Mammalia; order Rodentia; family Spalacidae; genus Rhizomys; species Rhizomys pruinosus. The sequence continues at coordinate 2,727,057 of VZQC01006589.1, forward strand.
GTGGGAGACACAGCAGCCTTCAAGCTTCTTCTTGCTGTCATTTATAGACTTCAGGTACTTCATCACGGAGATTAGATTAAATATGGAGTGATTTGGTACCACACCACGCATCTGTGTCTGTCACTTCTTTTTTAAGCTCTTGACTGAAGTCTCTGGTACCTCAACTTTGATTTTCCTCTAGAGTTGCCCCAATGCTCTTCTCAGCCCTGTGAGTGCTAGACCAAAGCTTGTCATATCGACTTCAGAGAGCGATACATCCTGACCCTGCCTAGTCACTCTCTGGTATTTTGACTGCCTGCCACACAGACTCAACATTCTACAGACTCACAAACACAGTATCTCCACCTCCTTCAGAGCTGCCCTTATCTCTGGACCAGATGTCTGCTGCTATCCTTGCCTCCTCTCTCAGTTCCTGCAGAAAACACCTGACGTCCTTCCTAGCCAGGGCAGAAGGTCCCACATTAGCACCTCCAATTTCACTCTGTTCCACCATTGTCTCCAATGCTCACTGTTCAATCACATTGAGAGACAAGCAAGCACACTGGGGGCCTGGGCCCTGGTAATTTGCAGTCCCATCTGGAATGTTCTTGCCCCACATTTTCATGGCTCACCCATATCCATTCCTTCATCTAAGTTCTCGGCTTACATATCACATCTGACAATCTTCCTCAAGCACCTCCTCTTCCGTTTCATCATCTGTAGCCCCTATGTCCTGTTCTGTGTTTTGCCGCAGCAATATCACACCTTGGTTTCTCTTGTTTGGTATGTGTCAGTTTGTTCTGTTTCTCCCCACCAGAATGTTTTTTCATTTATTATTTTTATTTTTTTATGTGTATGAGTATATTGCCTGTGTATGTGTAAGTGCGCCTGTGTGCTGCAATGCCCACAGAAGTCAGAAGAGGGCACTGGATTCCCCTGGAACTGGAGTTATGGACAGTTGATAACCATTGTATGGGTGCTGGAAATTGAAACCCAGTCCTCTGCAAGAGCAGCCAGTGATCTTAACTGCTGAGCCATCTCCCCAACCCTCCCCGCTAGAATGTATATGCTTGGATCTTCAGCCAGTTCTGTCGACTATCACCAGAACAGGGCTTCTCGGATGATAATCAATGAATATTTGTTGATGAATGAGACAGACAATGGAGATCTGTTAATGAATGACAATGAGAAATGTATATAGTAAGTATATTTATATAGTAGTATATGTTTATTTTTTTAATTTTATTTATTTTTGTATGTGTATAAATGTACTGTCTGCATGTAGGTTTGTGCACCCTTGTCGTGCAATACCGAGGAGGTCAGAAGAGGGTGTCAGATTCCCCAAGAACTGGAGTTACAGACGGTTCTCAGCTACCATGTGGGTGCTGGGGATCAAACCCGGGTCCTCTGCAAGAGCAGTTGGTGCTCTTAACCACTAGGCCATCTCTCCCGCCCTCAGCTCATTTTCTACTGTATATTCTGTCTGGCACCTTGGGCCACCTACATTCACCTACATTCACCTAGGCCATCTCTCCAGCCCCAGCAAGTCACACTGAACTTAGAGATACTGCAAGGTGAATACTAAATATTTATACATGAAAACTCGGTCTGCCCACAGAGAGGCCCCTGGAGGCTATGGCTTACTTCTATGAAATCTCAAATCAATCCTCATCAAGCCAATTCTACATTGAAGATATTGAGGAAAAATCAAGGGACAGATGCCATTTGACCATGCTTTTTCTAATGATTACTGCCACTGATGTTGGCCAAGAAGGTCACCCCCAGAGTGGGAAGAGGACTGAGCACTGGATTACATGTGCTGACCTGCATGAACACATGCACAGACCGACAGGTTAATATGTGTGAGGAAACTTAGAATGTTTTGTCTGAAGAACATTTATTGATATGGGAAGATATTCACAAGAATACAGTGCATGGAGCACGCACCCATTTTCTGTTTATGGAACTCCATGTACCTGAAGGTTAAATCCCAATTGTTAACAATTTGTCTCCAAGTAACAGAATTAGAAGACATTTAATTTTTCTCCTTTGTCTTTCTTTCATTTTCTCAATGTTTTATGTCACTTGGATTAACTTTTCATTAATTGTGCAACAGTTTCTCTTACCTGGAAGGATAAGGAGCTGGCATCATTAGTTACCACTTTCAAGACAAAGCAGGAAATTAAAAACATACTGATAAAATAAAACAAGATTAAATAAAAAAACCTCTAATGGGGTATAGAATAATAAAAGTACTATAATAATAATATTAATACTAATAAAATGTTACATATAAATAGTTTATTCTAACGGCAGATATTTCAATAACAAAAAAAGCTTAATGCTAAGCCAGAGAGCTGGTTCATGAGATAAAGGCATTTGCCACCAATCCTGACAACCTGAGTTCAGTACACATCACTCACGTGGTAGGGAAGGGGAGAACTGACTCCTACAAATTGTGCTCTGACCTCCACAGGTGCACTGCGGCGTGGACACACCTCCATACATACATATAAAATATTTTTAAAGAATATATTTTATTTACTTATTTATTTTTGTTTTATGTGTATGAGTGTTCTACCTGCATGTGTATAAGTGTACCACATGTACACAAACCCAGGGAGCTTAAACAAAGGTGTCAAATTCCTTGAAACCAGAGTTATGGACAGTTGTTAGCTGTCATGTTGGTACTGGGAACCCAACCATTGTCCTCTGGAAGAACAGCCAGAGCTCTTAACCACTGAACCATCTCTCTAGACCCACATACACACAAAACTTTAAGTATATTTAATGCGGGAACATCTTTCCCCCCTTCTCTACTCATTTGCTAATATGGTATCCACACTGGTGGGCAGACCAATAGTCTCTATAATCTGGAGTTCCAGGCCTCTGTGCTAAACATAAGGCAGGATCATTCCAGAACCAGCAAACTCCATCATGGTTCCCAAGCTGGGGCTGTTCCATGTTGGCAGCTTTGTTAGAAAATGTCCAATTCTGCTAGGCATGTCGGAGCATGGTAGAGCATAGTGGGTGTGGTGGGAGGCAGAGGCAGGCAGATCTCTGAGTTCAAAGCCAACCTGATCTATATAGTGAGTTACAAGCCAGATGGGACTACAGGGAAACTGTCTCAAAAAGACACCCCCCCCAAAAAAAAATTGGGGAGAAAAAAGAAAAGAAAATAAAAGAAAATTTCCACTTCAGACCCATTCTAATTTGGTCTAAACCCTAGAGAAACTTCCATCAAGTCTTGCCACTTGACAAAGGCCCTTAGGCCCAGTATGAGCATGGAGCTTAGAGTCTTTGCACTAGGCCCTGCAGACTGATGCTTCACAGCTCAGGAAAGAGACTCCAGAGCACATTCTCATCTGAAAAAGTCAGGGAGGGTCCCCAGTTCTTCCATGTTGAGGACAGCCACCTACAGGGCAGGCTAAGAGGATTGGTCCAGGTCCTGGGAGCTATTCTGCTCTCTAGTTTATTGAGTGCTAATACACATTATTATGGGCTTTTTATTCAATGTCTGTTCGTGTGTCATCCCATTTAGTTCTCTTAAAATTGTGATGTAGGTAATAGAGTCTTATTTGTAGTAGCACAAATGAGAGTCAAATACTTTAAAAAATCATATAAAGGGCTGGAGAGACTGCTCACTTGCTAAGAGCATGTACTACTCTTCCAGGGGAACTAAGACTCCCAGCACCTACATCAGGCAGATTACAACTACCTGAAACTTCAGCTCCAGAGGATCTAACACCTTCTTCTCGACTCTTCAGACACCCACAAACATGCACACACCCACAAACAGGGACAGGTGCATGCATGTGCATGTGTGTGCGCATATGTGCATGCGTGCACAATTAAAAATAAAATAAATCTTTTAAAAATTATGTAATCAGGTAGCACACACTTTTAATCCCAGCACTTGGGAGGCAGAGGCAGGTGGATCACTGTGAGATCAAGGCCAGTCTGGTCTACAGAATGAATACTAGGCCAGCTGGGGCTACAGGAAGACTCTATCTCAAAAAATAAAGCAATCATGTAATCAAAGTTATTTCATCATTGGATTTATGATCAAAAATCTATATATGGATTGATATTATATATCTTTTATTCATAACAATAGAAAAGTTAGTATGCCACCAGTTCAAAAACACAAATTTCACTCATTTTACCAAAACCAAAGGGAAAAACACAAATTTCACTAATTATACCAGTATGAGCTTAGTGATTTGTTCCTAACTGTATAATCATAGATCTTGCACTTCTAATTCATATCTTCTGATATAATTATTAGGATGCTGCTTTTTTACAATATTTTTCACCTTTTTAGGGTTTTTTTTTTCCTCCTATCTACAAGTAATTCATCACTGTTGAAATTTTGTTAAGTACAAAAATGTAAAAATAAGGGGCTGGAGAGATAGCCTAGAGGTTAAGAGCGCTGACTGCTCTTGCAGAGGACCTGAGTTCAATCCCCAGCATCCACCTGGAGGCTGAGAACTGTCTTTAACTCCAGTTCCAGGGGAATCTGATGCCCTCTTCTGACCTCTGTGGCACTGCAGGACATGGGTGCACAAATCTGCATGCAGACAGTACATTCATACACATAAAAAAAATTTTTTAAAAGAACTCCATTGTGCAGATGTACCACATTTTTAAAAAATGTAAAAATAAGCATCAATGCATCATTCTTTTTTTTTTTTTCTTTTTTTTTTTTTGTTCCTTTTTGAGACAAGGTCAAACAAGCTTTTCCACAAGCTGCTCCTAGAACTCACTCTGTAGACCAGGCTGGCCTTGAACTCACAAAGAGCTGCCTGCCTCTGCCTCCCAAGTGCTAGGATTAAAGGCATGCACCACCTCACCCGGCCGATGCATCATTCTTAACCTAACCTTCTACAGATCCTCTGTCCATGGCGACCTGCTTCCCTCTAGTCTTTTTTTCCACCTCAGATACATCCAGGCCCATTTGAGATTTGTACAACTAATGTTGACACTTAGCTTCAATTCCTTTAGGGGGGAAAGAAGCTATTCTTCCATGGGATCTAGAATTAAAATGTCAGCCGGGCTGAACACTTAACTCATCCACACTCGGGGAGCAGAGGCAGGTGGATCTCTGTGAGTTCAAGGCCAGCCTGACTACAGAACGAGCTCCAGGACAGCTGGACCAAAGTGAGACCCTGTCTCAAAAATACAAAAAAAAAAAAAAAAAAGTCAAGTTTCGTGAGACTCAAATGCAAAGGACAAATTGAGGATGATGTAACTTCCTGTTGTGTCTACCTCATCATTATCAGTTCCAACACCTTCTCTTGATGTTAAATCTCACATTTGTTTATTAAATCATTCAACAATAAATATGCTAGACAGCATGGACCATCTAGGTATCAGCGACATGACATGACTAAAGTAAGACCATACCTGCTAATGTTAAGATAGTGATAACCAAAGTAAGTAAAAACATATTTAGAATGATAGTGAGAAGTGCTAACCACAGACCCAAAGTATATTTCAGAAACATCTTTTGTTAAATAGAATCAAATCTGTAGCAACGCACAAAAGATGAGTAAATAGCCAGGTGTGGTGGTGCATATCTTTAATCCTAGCACTTGGGAAGCGAGGGCAGGCGGATCTTTGTGAGTTCAAGGCAGCCTGGGCCTACAGAGTGAGTTCCAGGACAGCTGGGGCTACATGGGAGACCCTGTCTCCAAAATAACCAAAAAAAAAAAAAAAAAAAAAAAGAAAAAGAAAAGAAAAAAACCACGAGTAAACAGAAAACTTGGATATGTGGGGATGAAATGCTTACAATTCCCCATCTCCAATGATCTTCTTTCAATCATGCCTTAAAACCCTTTATTATTTGGGGGCTGGAGAGATGGCCTAGCGGTTAAGAGTGCCAACTGCTCTTGCAGAGGACCCGGGTTCGATCCCCAGCACCCACATGGCGGCTGAGAACCGTCTGTAATTCCAATTCCAGGAGAATTCCAGTTCCAGGGGAATCCGACCACCCTCTTCTGACCTCCGCGGCATTGCACAACACGGGTGCACAAACCTACACGCAGACAATACATTCATACACATAAATAAATAAAATAAAAATAAATAAATAAATTTTAAAAACCCTTTATTATATTTATTTAATGTTTAGGTCTATATTTCCTGCATGTATGTAAGTGTACTTGTGTCATGCAATGCCCTCGGAGGTTAGATAAGGGCATCAGATTCCCACAGAGCTGGAGTTACGGACAGTTGTCAGCCTCCATTTGGGGGCTGGGAACTGAAGCCTGGTCTTCTGCAAGAGCAGCCAGTGCTCTTTTTTTTTTAATTTATTTATTTAATTTTATTTATTTATTTCTGTATGTGTATGAATGTACTGTCTGCATGTAGGTTTGTGCACCCGTGTCGTGCAATGCCGCGGAGATCAGAAGAGGGTGTCGGATTCCCCTGGAACTGGAGTTCTCCCGGAATTGGAGTTTCAGACGGTTCTCAGCCGCCATGTGGGTGCTGGGGATTGAACCCCGGGTCCTCTGTAAGAGCGGTCGGCGCTCTTAACCGCTAGGCCATCTCTCCAGCCCCTATTTATTGTTTTTTATATGTATGAGTGTACTGTCTGCATGTAGGTTGGTGCACCTGTGTCGTGCAATGCTGCAGAGGTCAGAAGAGGGCGTCGGATTTCCCTGGAACTGGAGTTAAAGATGATTCTTAGCCGCAGTGTGGGTGCTGGGAATCAAACCCGGGTCCTCTGCAAAAGCATCCAGTGCTCTTAACCACTGAGCCTTCTCTCCAACCAGGAACGTTACTTTTTGCAACAGAAGGTTATTGTATAATTCCAGAACTGGTCAAACGCAGAGAATGAGTAATGAGACATCTTCCTTGCAACCTCTACACTTAGGATGAATGCATCTCAACTCTCACCAGAGAAGTTCCCTGGTGCAGCAGATAGGTGATTAACACAGAAACCTACAATGGGCCAACCTGCAGAAAACAAGAAGCCACAGAGGACTTATTCATGATTAAAACAGCTATTTCAAATTTCTGCCTTCCAAGGCTCAGGGATCACTGCAGAAGAAAAGTAGAAAGACTGTAAGAGCCAGAGGGGAAGATGAGCACAGGAAGCAGTCTTCCAGGAAGCTGGAAGTGACTCAGACTCACAGCAATGGCAAGAGCTTGCACGTCCTACGCAAGCTCCAACCAGGCAAAAGCCCAGCAGAGACATGGGGACATGGGTGAGAAATCTCAACCCAACCTAAGGAACTTTTGACAGCTGATGGCTGCTGGGAGGGAGAAGAACAGTGTCTTATAGGGATGAGGCTCTTAGTGGACCCAGTGGATGGAAGCACACTGAAGGGCATTTGGGGGACACAAACCAGATTCTGGAGAGAGAGAGAGAGAGAGAGAGAGAGAGAGAGAGAGAGAGAGAGAGACTGAAAAAATAATAGGAAAAAATGAAAGTCAAGGTTGTTCCTTGGACTTGAATCTAAGCATGACTAAGACTATGGTACACGTGACACCAGGTGACTCCAGAGACAGACTCTCAAGGGCAAGGCAGCAGGTTGTACCTGGTTTCCTTAGAATGCTCATTCTCAGAACCCAGACTCTGAGCTGTGAGGAAACCCAGGCAGCCTCGGGTTGGACTCAAAGGCAAATTTCAACACGGCATTGATTTCTCAATCCCCCCACCCCTGTCTTCTCCTCTTTCCCTGTTCAAGTACATATTTCTACGTTTTATTTATTTTTTGTTTCTTTCTTTGTTTCTTTGTTTGCTCTTTATGAAACAGGGTCTCTCTGTAACCCCAGCTGGCCTGGAACTCACTATGTAGACCAGGCTGGCTTCCATCTCATATTGATCCACCTGTCTCTGCCTCCCGAGTGCTGGGATTAAAGGTGTGCGCCACCACACCCTGACTATTTCTACATTTTCTATATGAGAACTTCCATAAGTGAAACATGTTGACTGACTGCCTCTCACCTTCTATCAAACATGGCTTTTCTGCTCAACACTTTTATTGTGTGTTACTTTGCTTTGGCCACCTTCCAACTTGTTAACTCTCTACTTTGTTCAACCTTTCCCTAGGATGCAACCCTGTGTGTAGCCAGCTTCCTCCAAATACTGGGGCTACTGATTTCTATACTTCTTAGTAACCAAGGCCTTAGCTGGCCCCAAAGACCACAAGAAAATAAAACTATATACAACTTTTTTCTTTCCTTCATTTCTCTCTCAATAAAAAGGGAAATGGGAAAGACATATGTAACTTTTGCCTGACACTTAAGAACTTCAGAAGAGCCTAGAGAGGTGGAGAGATGGTTCAGCAGTTAAGAGCACTGATTGCTCTTGCAGAAGACCTAAATTTGGTTCCCAATACCTACATGGGGACTAAATAACCATCTGTAAGTCCAGCCCCAGGGAATCCAATTCCCTCTTCTGGGCTCTACAGGCATGCAAGTGTACATATATACATACAAGCAGAACACTCATACAACATCAAATAAAATAAATAAATTGGGCTAGAGAGATGGCCTAGCGGTTAAGAACACTACTGCTCTTCCAGAGGACCCAGGTTTGATCCCTAGCACCCCCATGGTGGCTGAGAACCGTCTTTAACTCCAGTTCCAGGGGACTCCAACACCCTCTTCTGACCTCCGCGTTATTGCACCACACGGGTGCACCAACCTACATTCAGACAGTACATTCATATACATAATAAATAAATAAAACTAAAAAAATTAAAAAAGAACATCTTTGATTTATTAATGTATGAAGATGTCCCCAGCAACACACACCCATCTTCCCCTGTGCACTAAACAGCATGCCTGTTCAAGCAGGGAGCTTCACAAACATGCATGGGTGCTTTTCTTCCATACTCTTCCTCTGCTTCAATGATCCAACATCAAGTCCTGTTAGCTCTGCATCTAAGACCCAATTCTCCACTTCCCTCCATCACCTCCACCGAGTACACCCTCATCTAAGTCACCTTCTCCTCACTTAGCCTTCAGCAATAGGCTCTTCCTGACACATCTAATCCACTTGCTACACATCAGCTAGAGAAACCCTCACAAACATAAAGCCAATAACTTTCTTCCCACGCTCACACGTTCCAAGAGCTTTCCACTGTAGTTAGACTAATATCCTTAACATGCTCAGCAAGGCCCACACAAGCAGGCCTTTTCTTCCTCTCCAGTAGTTGTCCCTTGAACTCATTCTGCTCCACCACTCACCACTCAGTTCTTCAAACACCATTCACTTTCCTAACGCAAAGCTGCCTCATGTTAGTCGTTTTTGTATAGAACACACATCGGTCTTTTGCAACCCTCTTCCAGTTCTTTTTCTCATTTTCCTCTGTTGAAATATAACTTTTTCTGCTGGGCATGGTGACACATGCCTTTAATCCTAGCACTTGGGAGGCAGAGGCAGGCGGATCTTTGTGAGTTCAAGGCCAGCCTGGTCTACAGGGCAGCTGGGGCTACAGGGAGACCCTGTCTTGAAAAGACCAAAAAAAAAAAAAATTATATATATATATATATATATATATATATATAACTTCTTCTGAAAAAGCATCATCTAGCCACCCAACTCGGTCAGATTCCAGGGCTGGACACTGGAAACTGACTCACTCAATCTTCATTCCACCTTACTACTTACAGAGGGTACAATGTACCAAGACTCCCTTGCAGCTAAGATTCTAGATGCTACTGGCCAGCACCATTATGAAATATGAGGTTTCTCAGTCCCGCTCCAGTTTCCAGATTCCTCAGAGTGCATAGTGGATGCAAAACCATTGGTAGCCATGTGGCATCTCCATCTGGCTTCTTAAGTCATTCATCATCAATTTGGGCAGTCCATTCTGTACTTATCTGAGTGGTCAGAGGCAGATTCAAGGGGGAGGAAATCTATATAGGTGGAAATGGGCTCTTGATTCTGGCAGAGTTCCATCAGTCAGTTCCCCTAAAAGGTCTATTCTTAGTGTTCTAAAAGAAAGATGTTATTTTGAAATTATTATTATTATTATTGGTATGTGATGTATGTATATATGTGTATATATATATATATGTAAAGCTGCATGTGAAGTCAGTTCTCTCCTCCTACTTTTACATGGGTTCTGAAGATCAAATTCAGGTCACTAGACTTGCATGACAAGTGCCTTTACCTGCTGAGCCATCTCACCAGCCCTGACGGGCATATTCCTGAACATTCCAGATTAATTCACCTCTTCAGCTCTTCCAAACATCCAGTTCCTTGTATTATTCTACAGTCTGATTAAAGTCTATAGGCTTGGGGCTGGAGAGATAGCCTAGCAGTTAAGAGCACTGACTGCCCTTGCAGAGGACCCGGGTTCGATCCCCAGCACCCACATGGTGGCTGAGAACTGTCTGTAACTCCAATTCCAGGAGAACTCCAGTTCCAGGGGAATCTGACACCCTCTTCTGACCTCTGCGGCATTGCACAACACAGGTGCACAGACCTACATGCAGACAGTACATTCATACACATAGAAAATAAATAAATGAATAAAAATTAAAAAAAAATAAAGTCTATAGGCTTGTTTCTGTTTACTGCAGTAGAAAGTGACTGAAACAGTCTGCCAGGTGAACTCTCAGAATTTGTACCACAACATATAATTAATATGTATTTATGGGATAGTTTGTTTCTTCCTGGATCACTGCTGTGTCGATAGCAGCTAGGATAGAGCCTAATATGCAAAAGGGAAGATTAATAAATATTTGCCAACCAAGGAGAGAATTTAGCACCTGTAACTGTGTGGGTAATTCACTTATCCACGGATCACAGAGATAATTAGATTCACACCTCAGTTACCTATTTCATCTCTAAACAATAACAAAATTGTAAAATGCCTACAAGGAATGCAAACATAGTTCTCATTTTTACTAAGGACAAAGTATTGAGGGTGTTGGAGAAATGACTCAGCAGTTAAACTTTTGCTGCTCTTGCAGAGGATGCAAATTTGGATACCAGCACCCATGTTGGGTGGCTCACAATGACCTGTAACTCCAGCTCTAGTTGTTCTGGTGCCCTCTTCTGGCCTCCATGGTACCTGCACACATATGAACATACTCACACACATACTCATGATTAAAAATAAAATAAATCTTTTTTAAATGAGAGCTGCTGTCTGGAATCTCACTAGGAGACATGGTCCAGGACAGTTAATAAAGCAATTCTGTGGATTAACTTTGTTCTTAGCAAACCTGGCCTAATCTATTTAATGCCCACTCAGCAGGAGACTGTAGCAGGCCAACTGGAAAAAGACAAGCAATAAGGCAAGCTGGATAGTTCTGGTTATGCTACAGTTAAAAAGATTTTTTTAATCTAGGCCAACTTATTCTTGGTACAAAGTTGGAAATTTCTCACATCAGATAGAAACTTTAGTAGACTAAAAAAATCTCTACAATCAAATGTGAGATTTGAAATAAAATTCATCTGATCCTAAGATTCTGTTGTTTTATTTATTTTAGTCTAAAGGCAGCAAAATAACCTAGAATCTGGGACTGAAAAGATGGCTTAGTAGTTAAGAACAGTGGCTACTCTTACAGAGGACCCAGGTTTGGTTCCCAACACCCACATAGTAGCTAACAACCACCTCCAACTCCAGTTCTAGGGGGTTGGCACCCTCTTCTGGCCTCCTGAGGCACTGCATACACATTGTACACATACATACATGAAGGCAATCATATACATAAAATAAAAATGAATAAATTTTTTTTTAATTTAAGAACCTAGAGACAGGAGAATATTCAGATATGTTGAACCAGAGTAATGTTTCCTAAGCACAAGGAAATTATGTAGACAACACAGTAGGAGCCTAACCCATGGGCTTCTGAACTACACAGACCTGAGAACAAGTACTTCTCTTCCATTTATGAGCTGAAAACCTTTGAGCAAGTTATTTAACCTCACTGCACTTCAGTCTCCTCATTTGTAAAGTGAAAATCCTAGTTATAACAGCCTATGACTAATCAAGATTCTGTCTTTCAGATTTCAGTACTATTTCACATGTGAAATATGCAACACAGAATTTATTCTATCCTGTGGTGCCTGACAAGCAGCAGGTGTTACTTTGACTATTCAGTGAATACATTCTTTTGTATTGTGGTATTTTTTTGTATTGTATTGGAGTACATGGTATTATTGTTATGTGACTCCAAAGTGCTTCAGTGAGGGCAAAAAATTTTTCGGAAGTATAAGGTTGTCATTGAGAAATAAGACAGAGGGCTTGGAATGTTGTTGAACCTATAGAGTACCTGCCTAGCACTAAACTCTGTATTTAATCCCCAGTATTGCATAAACAGAGCATAGCACACACCTATAATCCCAGCCCCAGGGAGGTGGAGGCAGGAGAATAAGAATTTCAAGATCAGCTGGGCGTGGTGGTGCACGCCTTTAATCCTAGCACTTGGGAGGCAGAGGCAGGTGGATCTTTGTGAGTTCAAGGCCAGCCTGGTCTACAAAGCGAGTTCCAGGACAGCTGGGGCTACAGGGAGACTCTGTCTCGAAAAAACAAAAAAAAAAAAAAAAAAAGAATTTCAAGATCATCCTGAGCTTCATGTCTCAAAATAATAAATAAATAAATAAATAAATAAATAAATAAATAAATAAAATGAAATGAAAACACCAGACAGTATTTCCCACTTTGTTAGGTGTTTATTGCTGCCCACATCCTTTTGAAGTCAAAGCTGTAGACACAGTGATAGTTCTAAATTATTGTCAGCACTTGGGAGGCAGAGGCAGGCGGATCTTTGTGAGTTCAAGGCCAGCCTGGTCTACGGAGTGAATTCCAAGACAGCTGGGGCTACAGGGAGACCGTGTCTCGAAAAGACCAAAAAAAAAAAATACTGTCAGCCAGAGACCCTTTCTGGAACAGATGTGGATACACACAAATGATTCTACTTTCTCAGGAATTGCATTATAAAAGCAATAGAAGCAGCCGGGCGTGGTGGCGCACGCCTTTAATCCTAGCACTCGGGAGGCAGAGGCAGGTGGATCTTTGTGAGTTCAAGGCCAGCCTGGTCTACAGAGTGAGTTCCAGGACAGCTGGGGCTACAGGGAGACCCTGTCTCGAAAAGACAAAAAAAAAAAGCAATAGAAGCTTGAAGTAGCATCTTGTCTATGTGAGAATCACTTAATACCCAGAGTAAATTAATACAAAAGAGGTAGATGTGAATGTATGAGAGAGAGAGAGAGAGAGAGAGAGAGAGAGAGAATGTGTAGATTTCATGTATCTAGCCATCCTTACATAAAATGTCACCTTTTCATTCTTGTTTCTTTGTGAGAGGATCTCATGTATCCTAGGCTGGACTCGAACTCTCTTTGCAGCCAAGAATGACCTTAAACTTCCTGAGAGCTGGAATTACAGGCTTTTGGCACTACACCTGCTTTATAAAGTGCTGGGGAGCAAACCCATGGCACCGTGCATGCAAGGTCAGCACTCTACCAGCTGGGCTACATCTGCAGCCCAAATTCCATCATCATCTCTAACACTGTATTATATTGGGTCTACAAACTGATTTTTTTCCATCTATTTTGGTGTAGGCTATATTGAGCTAGTGTGAATGTATGTCACTTCTATGCCAAAACCTTGCAATTTGCACAAGCTTGGCCTTAGTATAGGCTTTTCTTCAGCTATAGGTGAGACAAGAACTCAAGCACAGTCACTGGGGGAGCAATGCCAAGAAATGTCTGCTAGATTTGGAGACATAAGGCAGGAGGAGGAGGCCAAGCGGACTCAAGAAGCCAGTCTCCATGATTAGGTTACCAGTGGACTCTTCGAGAGGGAAATTCAGAGAGATCCCTCCAAGGAGCAGAGAAGTTGTGATTTTTCGGTGTCCATACCTCTGGTCACTGCTTACAGAGTGTGTGGAAATGTTGATTGTTTGATATTTTGTAGATATACACCAGAAGCTGCTGGCTGTCAGGATAAGAAAAAGCTGTTAAGGAAGATGTATCCGGGGCTCTATGATGGTAAGTCTCTACGATGGTAAGGCTCTACGATGGTAAGGCTCTATGATGGTAAGGCTTTGGGGTATTGAAGGAGGATTACCAATGGCACCTAGTACAATATAGTGTTCAGAAAATATACAGAAAATGCTAGTTATTGTAGGAGTTTATGTCTGTAAGCCCTTGGAGGGGTAGAAGTTTTGCCATCTTTCAATTTTCTATTCCTTCCTATTAGGTCACTAGCAGAAGTCCCTATAAGTTATTCAGTTAACTTTGCTTCCAGTGGTTGGAGAGATGGCTCAGCAGGTAAAGTACATGCTATACAAGTGAAAGAACTAGAGTTCTTCTCACCAGAACCTAAATCTTAAAATCCTGGTGGTTGAACCTAGAGGATGGCTCAGTATTTATGATCACTGATTGCTCTTGCAGAGGACCCAGATTCAGTTCCCAGCACTCACATGGCAGCTAACAACCATCTATAACTCTAGTTCTAGTTCCAGAGGATCTGATGCCCTTTTCTGGCCTCTGTGAGAATTGCACAACACAGGTACCACGCAAGCAAAACATTCATACACATAATTTGTTTTTGTTTTTTTTTTTTTAAAGCTCGTAGCCACCTGTACTCCCAGCACTTGGGAGGTAGAGAGAAGGGATTCCTGGAGCAAACTGGCTAACTAGACTCACCCAGAACTGACAGGCTCCAGCTTCAGCGAGATAACCCACCTCAATAAATGAAATGGAGAAGGACCAAGGAAGATACTTGACAGCTACTGTATCTACACATGTGCGCACATACCTGCATCCACACTCGTGAATCTGCAGACACATGCACAACACACACAGGCACATACACACACAGTTTGCTTCCAGAAAAGCTTCAAATGAAAAAGCCTTTAGCAAACTTCTTCCCTCCCATTCATATTTCATAATCTCTAGACACCAGAAAATTAACCACAAAAGCAAGTGTGTAACATATCTGAGAATATGGGGTTTTTTTAGTTTTCTCTCTTTTCGAAATCTCTGCCCTGTCGGTATATTTATATTGAAAATACATTTATGATTTTTTTTGGTCTTTTTGAGACAGGGTCTCCCTGTAGCCCCAGCTATCCTGGAACTCACTCTGTAGACCAGGCTGGCCTTGAACTCACAAAGATCTGCCTGCCTGTGCCTCCAAAGTGCTAGGATTAAAGGCATGCGCCACCATGCCCGGCAAAGATTTATTTTTAAATAAGTGTGTGTGTGTGTGTGTGTGTGTGTGTGTCATGGAGGTCAGAGCTGTGGGATACTCCACTTGCTTGAGTTACAGGTGGTTGTGAGTCCCTTGATGTTGGTGCTGGGAACCAAACCCTGGTCCTCTGTAAGAGCAGTACTTGCTCTTAACTGCTGACCCATTTCTTCAGCCCCTCAAAATATTTTTTTAATTTAAAGCCATACATTTTTGTGTATTGAAATAGTAAGGACCACTTCTGATTTCCAAAGAAATCCAACTTGGGTTCTCCTTTTCAGGCAGCGATTGTAAAGATTGGGCTATCTTTTCAATTCCGTGACTAGCTACTGAACATATTTGTCATATTGACCCACTTAGAAAAAGTGATTTATAGAAGAAATCTGGGAGAAATCCCTCCATTTGTATCCTTCTAAACAACTTGAGTAGTAATGGTTGTAGGTCTTTTTGAAATATTTTATACAATTCTGCCGTGAAACCATCTGGGCCTGGGCATTTTTTTAGTTGGGAGGTTTCTGATTACATCTTCAATTTCTTCCTGTATTATTGGTCTATATAGGCTGTCGGTCTTTTCTTGGTTGAGCTTTGGTGATTCCCAAGATTTCAGATATTCATCCATTTCTTCTAGGTTTTCAAACTTAGTAGGGTATAGGTTTTTGAAGTATTCCCATATGATTGTCTGGATCTTTTCATTGTCTGTTGTGATATGTCACTTGCATATCCTAGAACCTTTTCCAATGGGATTTTAGAGGTCATTAGCTATTGGAAACCTTCCTTGTATGGATTGCTGAGGTTCTGCTTCATTTTCTTGAAGAGGTCTAGATCCCAAGATAAGTCTAACATTTTCTTCCAGAAATGAGGAATCCTTGAGCTTCCTCAGACACTTGCCCCAGTGTCTGGAAAGCTTTTCAAGGCAGGATCTACGATTTTGTCTAGTTACCTCGTTACTTGATTTGTGAAATCATTCTTTAGAATGGGATTACTGGGTGACATCTTTTAACCTCATGAAAACCCATAAACTGTCTTTGTGTGAAGATTATTTCACCTTAAAATGT
Organism: Rhizomys pruinosus; assembly: GCA_009823505.1. Classification (NCBI taxonomy): domain Eukaryota; kingdom Metazoa; phylum Chordata; class Mammalia; order Rodentia; family Spalacidae; genus Rhizomys; species Rhizomys pruinosus. The sequence continues at coordinate 2,743,252 of VZQC01006589.1, forward strand.
GGCAAAGGTGTGAAATATTGAAGACGTGTTCTCTTTAACACTTGCCCTACAAACTCACACGTGCGCAAAGCGGACAGGCATCTCCCAACCAGGTCACTTCTCATGCTGTGCTGACTTCCCTGTATAGATGAGGATTTTACAGATTGCAATTCTACAGACTTTGTAGTTTTTGCCTTTTTTTTTTTTTTTGTCTTTTTGAGATAGGGTCTCTATCTAGCCCAGATGGCCTGGAACTCACTCTTGTAGTACCAGGCTGGCATTGAACTCACAAAGATCCGCCTGCCTCCTGCCTCCCAAGTGCTAGGATTAAAAGTGTGTACCACCACACCTGGCTTAAAGATGTTTCTAGCTGCCATGTGGGCTGCTGGGAATCAACAACCCGGTCCTCTAAAAGCAGTCAATGTCTTAAACACTAGCCATCTCTCCAGCCCTGTGTTTTGCATTTACACTTAAGTAGTCACTCCTCTCGGCGACTCGATAATTTTTCTTGTTGTTTAACAATCATTAATGCTTGAGGCTTAGGAAAGATGGCTTATTCAGCAGTTACGAGTCACATACTGCTCTGGAGCGGCGAACTGGGNCCCAGTTCGCCGCTCCAGAGCAGTATGTGACTCGTAACTGCTGAATAAGCCATCTTTCCTAAGCCTCAAGCATTAATGATTGTTAAACAACAAGAAAAATTATCGAGTCGCCGAGAGGAGTGACTACTTAAGTGTAAATGCAAAACACAGGGCTGGAGAGATGGCTAGTGTTTAAGACATTGACTGCTTTTAGAGGACCGGGTTGTTGATTCCCAGCAACCCACATGGCAGCTAGAAACCTCTTTAAGCCAGGTGTGGTGGTACACACTTTTAATCCTAGCACTTGGGAGGCAGGAGGCAGGCGGATCTTTGTGAGTTCAATGCCAGCCTGGTACTACAAGAGTGAGTTCCAGGCCATCTGGGCTAGATAGAGACCCTATCTCAAAAAGACAAAAAAAAAAAAAAAGGCAAAAACTACAAAGTCTGTAGAATTGCAATCTGTAAAATCCTCATCTATACAGGGAAGTCAGCACAGCATGAGAAGTGACCTGGTTGGGAGATGCCTGTCCGCTTTGCGCACGTGTGAGTTTGTAGGGCAAGTGTTAAAGAGAACACGTCTTCAATATTTCACACCTTTGCCACATTTTAAGGTGAAATAATCTTCACACAAAGACAGTTTATGGGTTTTCATGAGGTTAAAAGATGTCACCCAGTAATCCCATTCTAAAGAATGATTTCACAAATCAAGTAACGAGGTAACTAGACAAAATCGTAGATCCTGCCTTGAAAAGCTTTCCAGACACTGGGGCAAGTGTCTGAGGAAGCTCAAGGATTCCTCATTTCTGGAAGAAAATGTTAGACTTATCTTGGGATCTAGACCTCTTCAAGAAAATGAAGCAGAACCTCAGCAATCCATACAAGGAAGGTTTCCAATAGCTAATGACCTCTAAAATCCCATTGGAAAAGGTTCTAGGATACAAGTGACATATATATATATATACATATATATACATATATGTCACTCCACCATAGTAAAACTATGTATATTTGATCCTTTTGAGACAAAGTGTCCCTGTAGCTCGTGCTAGCCTGGAACTTACTATGTAGACCAGCCTGGCCTCTACCTCAGAGATTTGCCTGCCTCTGCCTCCTGAGTGCTGGAGCTAAAGACATGCACTCTGCCACCATGCCCAGCTCTATATCTTTGTATTTATATATATGTATGTATGTATGTATGTATGTATATATATATATATATATATATATATATTTATGTGTGTGTGTGTATGTGTGTGCCACATGTGTGTGGATCTTGTAGAGAGTGCTGGATTCCATAGGAGCTTGAGTTACAGGTGGTTGTAAGCTACCCTATATGGGTGCTAGGATCTGAACTTGGGTCATCTGGAAGAGCAGCATATTCTCTTTTTTGTTATGTTTGTTTTTGTTTGTTTCGTTTTGTTGAAACAAGTTCTCATTATGTAACCCTGGCTGGCTTGGAACTCACTATGTAAACCAGGCTATGCTCAAAGAGAAAGACCCACCTGCTTCATGGGCCACCGTACCTGGTGAATACTGCTCCCTTACCTGCGGACCCATTCATCTCTCCAGCCCTGGTACAATAATGTTTTTATGTGAAAACCTCATTAATTTATAAGAGAAGAAAATTGGAACTAATATTAACAGAAATAAATATTATTTACCTCACGAACTTCTCATACTTTGAGAAAATATGAATTGAGCTCCTACTGTGCACACAGTATGCTCAGTGAAGGGAAGTGAAATTATTCTAGCCATGTAGATGGGAAATACGTGATTGCCAATTGTGGCCGAGACTATGAGTAGGTCTAAGAAAGCTTGTAACCAGAAAAGGTAGTTTTTGTTCAGGGGCTGAGACCTGAAAGAGAAGAGTCATCAAAGAGTGGGCACCTTTGACTCAGAACTTTGGCTTCCTCTAGGGGGCACAGGTGCCTCAGAGTTTCCTAGAGAACAGTGACTAAATGGACTGACAGGGTAGAGCCTCCAGTTAAGGCGTGAACTCCTGTGGAGGCAAGAGAAAGAATGCCACTTTGACTAAGTACTGAACAGCTGGGTCCTGTACAGAGGGTGAGATTCTAGAGAAAGCCCTCAGTGAGAGGTAAGCTGAATCTGAATTTAGAACCTGGCTCTACCCTTTACATGTTGTATAGAATTAGGGAAATGTACAATCTTTGAGGACCCCAGTTTCCAGCCTGTTCACAAGGAAGATGAATTGTATTGAAAACTAGGTCCTGCCAAAGCACAGCTTGATGCTAAGCAAGATGTTAAGAACTGAAGATGGGGGTTGGAGAGATGACTCGGCAGTTAAGAGCACTGGCTGTTCTTCTAGAGGACCTGGGTTCGGTTCCCAGCACCCACATGTCAGCTAACGACCATCTATAACTCCATTTCCATGGGGTCTGATGCCCTCTGTTGGTCAATTGCATGTACATTGCATGTACATGGTGTATTTACATACTTACAGGCAAACACTCATACACATAAAATAAAAATAAATATTTTGTTAAATAATTGAGAAGAACTGGGGCTGGAGAGATGGCTCAGTGTTTAAGAGCACTGGCTGCTCTTGCAAAGGACCTGGGTTTGATTCCCAGTACCACACGGTAGCTAACAACTATCTATGACTACAGTTCCTGGGGATCTAATGCCTTCTTCTGAACTCCCCAGGCATTGCACAGCACATATGTGCAAACAATACACTCATACACATAAAGTAAAAATAATAAATAAAATATTTTAATAAAAAATCATAGAGAAGTGATGACAGGAGGATCAGGAATTCAAAGCTATCCACAACTACACAGTGAGTTCTAGGCAATGTGAGAGTCTGTCTCAAAAACTACAGGCTAGGGAGATGACTTTGTTGATAAAGCACCTGCCATGTAAGTATAAGGACCTAAGTTTAGATCCCCAGCTCCCTAGCACCAGGGAGGTAGAGACACGAGGATCTCTGAAGCTTGCTGGCCAGCATAGCCAGCTAGTAAGCTTCAGGTTGAGTGAGAGATTCTGTCTCAAAAATCAAGGTGGATTAAAAATAGTGAAGATTAATCCCACTTTAATCCCAGCACTCAGGAGGTAGAAGCAGGTGGATCTCTGTGAGATCAAGGTCAGTTTGGTCTACATAATGAGTTCCAGTCCAGCTGGGACTACAGAGAGATCCTCTCAATAATAATAATAATGATGATGAAATTTAAAGGCATTAAAATTATATACTTAATAATAAACTTTAAAATTTTTCTATTTACTATTTTTATATTTTTATTTTATGTGTATGAGTGTGTGTATGTAAGTGCACCCATGTTATGCAATGCCGCTGGAGGGCAGAGAATGGTGCCAGATCCCCTAGAACTAGAGCTACCCATAGTTGTTAACCACCACGTGTGTGCTGGGAGCCAAACCTAGGTCATCAGGTGACCACTGACCCATCTCTTCAGCCCCAATAATAAACTTAAACAACAACCAAAAACCTCAAGCTAAACAAGATTCAAGAATTGGGAAGTTTCTGGACATGGTGTCATAGGTGTTTAATAACAGTATTTGGAAGACAGAGGCAGGAAGATCTCTATGAGATAGAGACCAGCCTAGTCTACATAGCAAGTTCCAGGCCAGGCAGCTGAGGATAGAGAGACCCTGTCTCTAAAAAAGAAACAAAAATTGGGAAGTGGGGCTAGAGAGATGGCTCAGTAGTTAAGAGCACATGTTGCTCTTCCAGAGGGTCTGAGTTCAATTCCCACTAACCACATCAGGCTGTTCACAACTGCAAGTAACTTACTCCTAGGAGATCCAACATCTCTGGCCTGTATAGGCACATACGCATATACACATAAAGTAAAAGTAAAATATTTTAATTTAAAATTTTTTAATTTAAAAAAATTGAAAAATGAAAAAAATAAAGTAAAATAAAAAATTGAAAAATGTTGGCAAGAAGATCAGGAGTTCAAGGTCATGCATGGCAACCTAAGGAGACACAGGCTGCCCTAGGCTCCCTGACAGCCTGTCCCCAAACAACTACAGACCTTACGAGACCATGGAATTCATCAGAAAATGGGTGGACCAGGAAAATATAGTATTAAGGGAGGTGACCTTTCAGAAAGAAAAAGGCACATGTTTTCTCCTCATAGGATCCCAGTCTGTATCTGTAAACAAATGTAAGTGTGTGTATAGACTAAACTTTAGAAAGGAGATGGAGAGAGTGATGTCTGATAACCAGGAAGGATGGAATGCAGGCAAAAAGACACACAAGTCCTGAAAGAGAATATGAAGCTATTTTTTTGTTGTTAAAAGAAGAAAAATTAGCCGGGCGTGGTGGCGCACGCTTTTAATCATAGCACTTGGGAGGCAGAGGCACGTGGATCTCTGTGAGTTCAAGGCCAGCCTGGTCTAAGAGCGAGTTCCAGGCAAGCTGGGGCTACAGGGAGACCCTGTCTCAAAAAGACCAAAAAGAAGAAGAAAAAGAAGAAGAAGAAGAAGAAGAAGAAGAAGAAGAAGAAGAGGAGGAGGAGGAGGAGGAGGAGGAGGAGGAGGAGGAGGAGGAGGAGGAGGAGGAGGAGGAGGAGAATTATTGCTCAGTGGTTAAGAGCACCCGCTACTCTTACAAGAGACCTGGGTGTGCCAGCACCCACACAGCAGCTAACAACTGCCCATAACTCCAGTTCCAGGGAATATGATGCCCTCTTCTGATTTCTGGAAGCATTATACAACACGGGTACACTTACATACACACAGGCAATACACTCATACACATAAAATAAAAATAATAATTTTTTTTTAATTATATTGGCCAGCTGGGCATGGTGGTGCACGCCTTTAATCCTAGCACTGGGAGAGGCAGAGGCAGGCAGATCTTTGTGAGTTCAAGGCCAGCCTGGGCTACAGAGTGAGTTCCAGGACAGCTGGGGCTACAGGGATACCCTGTCTCGAAAAGACAAAAAAAAATTATATTGGCCGATTTTGCATGGTTATTGGATATTTGCATATATTCTTAGGAAAAAATAGTATTCAAATCCAGTTTTTTTGTTGTTTGGTCAGTTTGGATTTGGGTTTGCTGTGGTTTTGTTGTTATTTGGTTTGGATTTTGTTTGTTTGTTGTATGGTTTTTGTTTTTGTTTTTGGTTTGGTTTGGTTTGATTTTTTGAGACAGGGTCTCCCTGTAGCCCCAGCTGGCCTGGAACTCACTATATAGGCCAGGCCTCAGGCTACCCTCCATCTCACAGATACCTGCTTCCCTCTGCCTCCCAAGTTCTGGGATTAAAAGCATGTACCACCATGCTTGGCCAAATTCACTTTTGACTGATTGTTATTAATCTGTGTTCTTTATGTGTTCTGAATATTAATCCCTGGCCAAATATATGATTTGAAAGTATTTTTTCCTACATAAATTTTTTGGCTTTCTGCTATTGAGTCACTTAATTTCTCCCAATAATGTAGAATTATCTGCATAGAGGTTTTATAGTTTTCAGTCTACTCATTCTTTTTTTTTGTATGTGTATGAATGTACTGTCTGCATGTAGGTTTGTGTACCTGTGTCATGCAATGCCATGGAGGTCAGAAGAGGGCATCGGATTCCCCTGGAACTGGAGATAAAGACGGTTCTCAGCCGCCATGTGGGTGCTGGGGATCGATCGAACCTGGGTCCTCTGCAAGAGCAGTTGGCACTCTTAACCGCTAGGCCATCTCTCCAGTCCCCTCAGTCTACTCATTCTTAAGTGAAGCATTTTATGTCATTATGTATGTTTTATTTTCTATTTATCACTTATTAATAAAATCCAATTGATTTAAATATACACAATAAAAATTAAGTGGCGAGAAATTGAGGGAAACACCTGATATTGAGTTCTGGATTCCACATACACTGTGAACACATACATGCTGTTGCACACACACACACACCAAAAAGTACACACACACACACACACACACACACACACACACACACAACTACAACAAAACAAAAAGAATTCAGCATTAGCCCAGAGTGGTGATAATCCCAGCACAAGGGAAGGCAGGAGGACTGATGTAAGTTCAGGCTCAACCTGGGTTGTATAATGAGTTCCAGAGCAGTCTAGTCTACAGAATAAGACCCTATCTCAAAAAAGAAAACTTGACCTGTGACACATAGCAAGAAACAGGGTTAGACAGAGTCAAACTGCACCCAGAGGCCTTGCCTTGGCCAGCCCTCCAGTGAGTCTGATTCACATTGAGCCTACATGATCTTGCTTTACATTCCTACTTGATCATCACTGAATATGGGACACAGGGACACACACACACACACACACACACACACACACACACACACAGGGGCATGAGTGTGGGCCTCTACCACTGAGGCCAAATCCTCCTTTGAAAGAGCTGACAGCTTCCAGCTTGGCACTGTATGTTTTCTTTCTGTAAAGTTCTCATCTTTATCTGTGTAGAACTAACACAATTTGATAGCAGCCATATTTGTTCGTAATTCTTTCTCTTAGTGTAGTCCTCCTGTGATCTCTGTGAAAGCAGTGGTAAAAAAAAAAAAAAAAAAAAAAAAAAAGCTGACAGCTGACCAGAAACTGTGTGTAGACCACACCCTCTCGGGTAGGAGGCACATCCTGTTTGAAGACAGAGCTGGACTGCACATTTGTGTCTGCCACAAAGATTGGCGTTCTAGAGAACAAATGACAACTGAAGCCCTTAAACACAGCTGGCACAAAAAGATGAGTGTAAGTGCAATCACTAGACACCTTCCTTTGTTCAGCAGCATTGAGGAGACTCCTATCTTCATTTCCAGTGTTTTAAGTTTCATTCATTCATGGTTTCTTGGAAGTCTCGTGTAACCCACATTGACCTCAAGCCCCCCTTATGTAGCTGAGGATGACCTTGAACATCTGATCCTCCTGCTTCCTGCTCCCCAGTGCTGGGATTACACAGCCATGTGTCACCACATCTGGCCCAACCCTATCTTAAACCTTTATACTTTGCCCAGGCCTCAGAACACAATGCTCCCATCCCACAAAATCCAAATGTGACCTCAAACCCCCATCTTGTCTCTTCCATGGCTTCTCTCCAGATCTTACTGCCTTAAGGGATAATCATTATATTCGTGTACTAAGTATTTGTTGAGCCTGTACAGGGTCTCTGGTGGCTGGGACTATAGGGTAAAAAGAACCCAAGCTTATTAGAGTCACATTTTTCTTCTGGAACTGTACTCTGCCCACTCCCTCCTGGGTCCAGTATACTGTGGCAGTCAGTGTATGCCACCTTGAACTTATAGAGTATGGACTATTTACCAACCCCCAAATCACTCTATATCCCTAGAAAGCAGAGATAGCAAGCAGCTTTTTGCTATGTGAATCGCAGTCTTCCCTCCCCAGTCACAGCACGTGATATATATTCAACAATATGAACTGAATGGAGCTTGAATTAAATGAAATAGGTTTATCCTGTGTTTGCTGGTTCACCTAATAAAAAACTAATAGCTTTGACTAAAAGGGAATTCTTTCACTTGAACTACTGAGCTAATTCAAATGTGCCATAAAAGGCCTTGGAGTATAATCCTGCATACAGATAGAAAGACTCTGCTAAGACAGCTTTCAAATCTGCTCTCTCAGCCATGACTGTGCAACCCCAGGGAGCTTAGTGGTAAAGAATGCTAGACTGTGGCCGGCCAGGGTCACAGCTTGGTAGGTAAGACCTCTAGCACTACAAGCTTGAAAACCTGAATTCAGATTCCCCAGCACTCGTGTAGAAAGCCAGGCACGGCTGTAGATGCCTGTAGTCAGTATTGGGAGCAGAGACAGGCAGATGCCTGCATCTTCTTCTGGCCTCCACATGCCTGTGCATGGGCACTCCAACCCTCATGCTCAGGTGCCTCTGCCACATAGACACAGAGAGAGACAGAGAGAGACAGAGAGAGAGACAGAGCACTGGGGTGGCTTCTTTTTCAGATTCTATGATGAGTCCGAAAGTAGAAACACACACATTTTCTATAACCTAAGATCTCTCTCAAACTTACTCCAAGTTCTGAGTTTCTTTTAAATTTAATTATTTTTATTTTATGTGTATGAGTGTATTGCTTGCATGTATGTAAATGTATCCATGCCCTGCAATGCCTGTGGAGGTCAGAAGAGGACGTTGGATGCCCTGGAATTGAAGTTATAGTCCATTGTTAGCCACTATCTGGGTTCTGGGAACCTTGAGAACCAATCCCAGGTCCTCTGCAAGAGCAGCCAGTCCTCTTAACCACTGAGCCATCTCTCCAGCCCCAGTTCTGAGGTTGGTTGGTTGTTTATTTCATTTCTTTATGTATATGAATGTATTGCCTTCATGTACGTGCACCTGTGTCATGCAGTACACAGGGAGGACAGAAGAGGGCGCTGGATCCCCTGAAACTGGAGTTACGGATGGTTGTTAGCTGCATGTGGGTACTGGGATTTGGACCCCAGTCTTCTGCAAGAGCAGCCAGTGCTCTTAACTGCTGAGCCATCTCTCCAGCCCCAGTTCTGAGGTTGGTTGGTTGTTTATTTCATTTCTTTATGTATATGAATGTATTGCCTTCATGTACGTGCACCTGTGTCATGCAGTACACAGGGAGGACAGAAGAGGGCGCTGGATCCCCTGAAACTGGAGTTACGGATGGTTGTTAGCTGCATGTGGGTACTGGGATTTGGACCCCAGTCTTCTGCAAGAGCAGCCAGTGCTGTTAACCACTGATCCATCTCTGTTTTTACCTTATTACATTTATGTGTGCATAGGAGGGGTGCATGTGTGCCACAATGCGTGTGTGGAGGCCAGAGGACAACTGGCAGAGTCAGTTCTCTCCTTCTACCACATGGGCCCTAAGCATTGAACTCAGGTCTTCACACTTGGCAGTGAGTGGTTTTACTCCCTGAGCCACCTTACCAGTCCTTTTGTTTTTTTTTTTTTCTTTTGGTACAGGGAATTGAAGCTAGGGTCTCATAATATGATAAAACTGTTGCTCTACCACTGACCTGTAGCCCCATCTCTTAGTATTTAAAAAAAAAAAGTAGCAACCTTTTTTCATATTTATTTATTTTTTATTTTTTTATTATTATTTTTTTTTTTTTGGTCTTTTCGAGACAGGGTCTCCCTGTAGCCCCAGCTGTCCTGGAACTCACTCTGTAGACCAGGCTGGCCTTGAACTCACAAAGATCTGCCTGTCTCTGCCTCCCAAGTGCTAGGATTAAAGGCGTAGGCCACCACGCCTGGCTTATTATTTTTTAATGAATTTTTTTAATTTTATTTATTTTTGTATGTGTATGAATGTACTGTCTGCATGTAGGTTTGTGGACCTGTGTCATGCAATGCCATGGAGGTCAGAAGAGGTCTCAGATTCCCCTGGAACTGGAGTTCTCCTGGAATTGGAGTTACAGACGGTTCTTAGCTTCCATGTGGTTGCTGGGGATCGAACCCAGGTCCTCTGCAAGAGCAGTCGGTGCTCTTAACCGCTAGGCTATCTCTCAAACCCCAAAAGTAGCAAACTTTTATTTCTTCCTAAAATCTTAAAAGCAAATAACTTTTAAAAACGATTCCATTACTTTTGTAAAATATACTGCGAAGTATTATTATAGATCATTTAAATTAACTCCTTCAATTTGTTAACATAAATTAGCAGCCCTACCTTCCTGAAGGGACAGGCTAGATTTTGCACTGTCTCTGGGGTATGCTCATGCTTCTGTAGATAACAGATCTCAGCTTTCTGTAAATTGACCAGCGCCCAGTGAATTCAGGAGGTTGGGGTCTTCATTGCTTTAAAATACTTTGGTTTGGATTTTTTTTTTTTTTTTTTTTTTGGTCTTTGAGACAGGGTCTTCCTGTAGGCCCAGCTGGCCCAGAATTCACTAGGTCTGTCAAGCTGGCCTCAACTTCATAGAGATCTGCCTGCCTCTGCCTCCCAAGGCTGGAATTTAAGGCATGCACCAGGCCTGGCTACTTTTGTAATGTTTAAGGAGCATTTTGTAGTCAGCAATTGGGAACGCCTTTTTTCAGAATCACTTTAACAAACTCTTCTGTGGTGTAAAAAGGCATCAACTCCAGCAAGTGAGATGGCTCAGTAGGTAAAGGTGCCTACCACCAAGCCAGGTGACCTGAGCTCAAGCCCAGGATCCCACATGCTGAAAGAGAACTTGTTCTGTCTAGTTATTCTGATCTTCACATGCACACTACACACACACACACACACACACACACACTCTCTCTCTCTCTCTCTCTCACACACACACACACACACACAAAGTAAAAAATGAAGAAATCCTCAACTCTCATCCAAATCAACTGGTGGGTGGGGCTTGTTGCCAGGGGCCAGTCACTCAGGGATCAAGATCCTTCCTAAGATCAAGATAATCAGCAAGTTTTCCCCCCCTCTGGATCCAGGGATCGTCCGGGAAGAGCAAATGACAGGTGAGTCACTGAGGGGTTAAGAGGCGCAGGTGCACTGAGATCCTAAGTCAGGCTGGAGAAAAATGTGTTTAAACTGGAGTTGGAAGAGGGTCAAAGTGCAGTAGCATGTGAAAAGTTCAACCTAGAGCCCTGGGGAGATTGCACAGAGGTGAGGCCGGAGCAGTGGGGGAGGCAGAGGAAGCCTGGATGCTGCTTGTGAACAGAACCTTTACCCTGGCAACCATGGAAGCCACTGAAGGATAAAAGCAAGAGAGACACAACCAACTTTGCGTTTGCCCTGCTTCTGTGGAAAGTGCAGTAGGCATCTTTACCCAGATCCCTGTGTGATCAGTTATTCCGGGAGGTGCCTAAGGTTGCTAGAAAATGCCCTCATCCAATCTACTTACCGGGAATGTGTTCTAGTTGGCTTTCAATCACTGTGACAAAACACTCTGACCAATACCAACTTGGGGAGGAAAGGTTATATTTGGCTCATATCTCTCAGTCACAGTTCATCACTGAGGGAGCCTAATGGAGGAACTCAGGGCAGAAACCTGCAGGCAGGAGCTGAAGCACAGGCCATGAAGGAATGCTTCTTTCTGGCTTGCTCCCCTGGCCCATGCCCAGCCTGCTTTCTTATACAGTACACACAACCTGCCCAGGGGTGGCATCACCCTTAGTGGACTGGGCCCTCCCCACATCACTCAACAATCAGGGCAATTCTCCACAGATGTGGCCACAGTCCAGTCCGATGGAGGAAATTCCCCAATTGAGGCTCCCTCAACCCAAGTGTGTCAAGTTGACACTAAAGCTATCCAGCACAGAATGACATAAATACCTTTTTTTTTCCTATGAAGGAAAAAGTCTAAAAGTGTCAACTGAACATAAAAGACATAGCAACATAAAAATACTATCATTTTTTTCTATATGTTCTCTGTTTCATAAACTTGGAAAGTTATACAAAACCTTGGACAGTATTCAGTTCCACTGTACTTAAGCCTCCTGCCTTCAGGTGCTGACATTGTCAAATATCATTAATGACCTCACAGAGCTTTGGCTTGTGTGAGTTACTGCTACTAATAATAATTATGTTCAAAGACTAAAAGCAAGAAATTTAAAAGCACAGCAATGGGAAAACAAAGGTTTCCTTGACCACCAGAGCCATGATGTGACATCACATGTTTCTCTCAGGAAACTTCCGCCTCACCCTCCTGAGGATGAGAGAGCAATGATAACATTTAGTGCCATTATGAACATACTTCTGCCCTTGGAGTGGGCCCACTATAAGACTGTGACCCCGGCACCACACTGAGAACCACTAGTGTACTTCAGCTAGAAAATCAGGCCAATGGGCTATTCCAAGACAGAGTTCCTGCTTTTTTGAAGATTGATTGATTGATTGATTGATTGATTGATGACTGCTGGTGTGTGTGTGTGCCTGAGTGAGTTTATGTGTACCACATGTATGCAGTGCCTGCAGAAGTCAGAAGAAAGTGTCAAATCCCCTGGACACGGAGTTACAAATAATTGTAAGCCACCACATAGATTCTGGGAACCGAACCCTGGGCCTCGGCTAGAGCATCCAGTGGTCTTAACCTCTAGGCCGTCTCTCCAGCTCCTTTCCTGCCTTTTTCTTTCTAATATAATACTTTTATTGATGTTTAGTGTATTTCAGACATCATTTTTCAGTTCAATTTAGACATATTCCCCTTTCCCTTCCTCCCACCCCACCCCAGTTCATACATTCTGCCATACATGTCCTGCATCTTTCTCTCAGTATTTTTAAGGTTTTTCTCTGCAAAGGTTTATTGTTTGGGGCAGAATTTAACTATATCAGTCCATTCTTTGACCCAGTCCTTATGTTGTTGTGGTTCCCTCCCAATCGTATTGCTCCAAAGTATGCCTGTATACCCATCATATATGTACCAGAATTATGTCCTCCAGGAATAAACTGTATGTTAACTTTGATATATGTTTAGGAGTTCACATTTTTCTATTAATTTTATATTGCTCTAAAATATGAATATATACCTTCTGCCCATATATCCTTCCCTGTCTTTTTTTTTTTTTTTTGTATTTTTGTCTTTTATCGAGACAGGGTCTCCCTGTAGCCCCAGCTGTCCTGGAACTCACTTTGTAGACCAGGCTGGCCTTGAACTCACAAAGATCCGCCTGCCTCTGCCTCCCAAGTGCTAGGATTAAAGGTGTGCACCACCGCACCCGGCTTTTTTTTGGACTGTCTTTGAATAATCTACTCATTGACATCATTTCCCAACACTGCCACCTACCAAACAGCAATTCAACAGTACCTGCTACTTAAGAAAAGACTGGTGGATTGCATGTTGGGGCTCAAAATGTGATAAGCTGAGGGCTGGTGAGATGGCTCAGTGGTTAAAAGCATTTAAGCCTGACCACCTGAGTTCAGTTGTCCCCAAACCAACATAGGAGGAGAGAGGTGATTCCCAAAATTGTCCTGACTTCTAAACATCTGCTGGACTTACACACATGCACACACACACACAAACACACACACACACACGAAATCAATCAATCAATCAATAAACATTATTTTAAAAATAACATGATACCGGGGCTGGAGAGATGGCCTAGCAGTTAGGAGCGCCGACGCTCTCGCAGAGGACCCAGGTTCGATCCCCAGCACCCACATGGCGGCCGAGAGCCATCTGAAACTCCAATTCAAGGAGAACTCCAGTTCCAGGGGAATCCGACACCCTCTTCTGACCTCCGCGGCATTGCACGACACGGGTGCACAAACTTTCATGCAGACAGCACATTCATACACATACAGAAATAAATAAAATTAATAAAAAAATTTTTTTTTAAAAATAACATGATACCCTGAATTATTGGACCTTGCCATGCTGAGTGTTTTCAACTGGAAGGGGTGAGAAGGAGCTCAGATGTGAAGTCTTTCTGAATTCTCCCCATCCTCCTTCCTCCCAGCTCACTGTCTCCCCCTGACAGGAGCCAGAAAACCAGAACCCTTCTTCTCCAAGGTGAGTCAGAGGAATTAGAACTCTCCCCCAAAGCAAGCCATAAAACTTGGGGGTGGGGGCAGTCTCTCCATTCTCTCTTGAAGACCCTCATTCCAGACGGGTTCTGCCCTAGACCTGGAGGAAGGAAGCTACACAGAGCCCAGAAGGAATCTGGACAGGTCACTTCAAGTGTCCTCTTCCGCCAGTGACTACCAATCATATAGCTATATAGCTGTCCTTTCTTCCTCTGATCTAAGCATAAATTTAAATGTTTTTTCCTGGGTAGAGACTTCATGTCTGAAAGCTTTTGCATCCCATTAAATCTGATTAAACAATTTGAGTTGTCTTTCTCCTGCTAACCTGTACTTTGTTACAGGAGGGTTGGCTGTGATCCTCAACACAGATGTAGGAACTAATCACCCCTTGCCACCCTTTTGGTAACAAATTAATTGCAAATTTTCACTGACTTCTCATCCACCCAATAATCCAATGTAGGTGTTCTTGGCCAATTAAGTGTCTCTTAGAGTAATCAACCAGCCCATTATGTTTGAATTTGTGCCTATTTAAACTGGAAGTCCCATAGGCTAGGAATTCCATCAGTCCTGGGCAAACTCCTGTAACTCTCTATTAGGACTGGGGAGCCCTCTGCATCTAGTTAGTGAAAGGAAAAGAATGCAGAAAGCACATCTAATTCCTTTAAAAAAAAATGTCAACCCAAAAACAACACTCAGATTTCATGATGGGATTGATGCAACTCCCTGGATGGAAGGGGCCTAGTGTTGGAAGTAGTTGGGTACAGGGTCTTGAAAGGGGGCAGTCCATATATTGAGTCAATCCTTAGCTATCTTTGCCAAAAAAGAAATTACCCAACATTATTCTATAACAGTTTGTTGCACAGTGTTAACGGTTAAGAGCACTGACTGTTCTTGAAGAGGACCCGAGTTCAATTTCCAGCACCCACATGGTGGCTAGCAACCATCAATAACTCCAGTTTCAGGGGAATCCCACACCCTCCTCTGGCCTGTGTGGGCATTACACAACACAGCTGTACTTACACACATGCAAGCAATGCACTCATACACACAAAATTTTTATTAAACTCTAAATAAAATGTTTAAAATAATCATTGATGAGAGGGTACATTATTATTTTGGGGGGGGTCTTTTTGAGACGGGGTCTCCCTTTAGCCCCAGCTGTCCTGGAACTCACTCTGTAGACCAGGCTGGCCTTGAACTCACAAAGATCTGCCTGCCTCTGCCTCCCGAATGCTAGGATTTAAAGGTGTGCCCCACCATGCCCAGCTGGTACATTAATTTTTTATCTTTGTGTGTGTGTTATGTGTGTTTATGTGAATGCAGGCATGCATGAGCCACATTGCTTGTGAGGAGGTCAGACAACCTTGGGTGTTGGTCCTTGCCTTCCACCTTGTTTGAGAGCAGGTCTCGCTTGCTGTTTGTTCCCCACTGTCTACACCAGGCTAGCCGGCCCTTGAGCTCTCAAGGATTTTCTTGCCTCTGTTTCCCATCTTGCCATAGGAGCACTGGGATCATAGGCATGTACGATCAAGTCTGGCTTGATATGGACTCTGGGGATCCAAACTCAGGTCCTCACAACATGAACAGCAAGCCTTTTACCTTTTTTTTTTTTTTTATGTATCAATGTACTGTCTGCATGCAGGTTGGTGCACCCATGTCGTGCAATGCCTCGGAGGTCAGAAGAGGGCGTCGGATTCCCCTGGAACTGGAGTTAAAGACGGTTCTTAGCTGCCATGTGGGTGCTGGGAATCAAACCCGGGTCGGCACTCTTAACCACTGAGCCATCTCTCCAGCCCCAAGCCTTTTACCTTCTGAGCTATTTCCCTAGCCTATGGAGTACATTGTTTTAATAGTTACTCCTTAAAAAAAAAAAAGTGGACAAGACTCCATACTTGAAGAGATGTCCCTAATGTAAAATCATTTCTTTGAAAAAGGAAACCAAGAGCACCATTCTCATCTACCTAGGTGTTTTTGGAGAGTGGTAGGGGTCTCACATGTTCCACTCGGCTCCAAAGTCCCCAGGCTCTAGGTAATTCCAAAGATGAATGCCGGGCATGGTGGTGCACACCTTTAATCCTAGCACTTGGGAGGCAGAGGCAGGCGGATCTTTGTGAGTTCAAAGCCAGCCTGGTCTACAGAGTGAGCTCCAGGCTAGCTGGGACTTAAAGGGAGACCCTGTCTCCAAAATAACAAAAAAAAAAAAAAAAGATGAGCTCTGCCCCATGCAGTTGCTGATTTGACTCATTAGTGTCTGATGCTCTGTGTCCTAACAAAACTGTGACAGAGTCAAACACTTCCACACAGCAGATAGAGGTGTTCCCTCTGAGTTTGAATCTGAAATCAAATTCTAAAACATCTAGCAGTAAAGGAAGTTGCCCCCAAAGAATCCTACCAGGCTCTGGTCACTTTTAGCAACAATAAAAAAAAGTTTAATTTCAGCCAGGCATAATGGCACACACTTTTAATCTGAGCACTTGGGAGGCAGAGGCAGGTGGATCTCTGTGAGTTCATGGCCACCCTGGTCTACATAGAGAGTTCCAGGCTCACTGGGCCTACAGGGAGCAAGTGTCTCAAAAAGACCAAAAAGAAAATTTAAAATTGACAAGCATGCCCACGGTGATGTAGCACACCTGTAATCCCCAGGAGGAAGAAGCAAAAGAATCAGGAGTTCAAGACAGCTTGGGATATATAAGACCCTGTCTCAAAAGTATAGTTATATTAGACAAAAGATATAATATGGTTTATATTTGTCTATTTCAAAATGTTTAATGTTTACTATTTATATATAATATAAACATTATATTTGTATGTTTATAACAAAAGAGAGAGAGAGAAATAAATTGAATGAAACAGAATGAGAATGAATTTTCTCTGTCCTTCAGGGTGTGTGTCTACATGTGTGCACAGGTGTGTGTATATGTATGTCTATGTATATTGTGTGTATGTGTCTGTGTGTGTGTTGCTGGGGACATCTTCATACATTAATAAATCAAAGATGTTCTTTTTTAATTTTTTTAGTTTTATTTATTTATTATATATATGAATGTACTGTCTGAATGTAGGTTGGTGCACCCGTGTGGTGCAATAACGCAGAGGTCAGAAGAGGGTGTTGGAGTCCCCTGGAACTGGAGTTAAAGACGGTTCTCAGCCACCAAGTGGGTGCTGGGGATCGAACCCAGGTCCTCTGCAAGAGCAGTCAGTGCTCTTAACCACTAAGGCCATCTCTCCAGCCCCTTTTTTAATTTTTTAAAGGCATTTTATTTATTAGTTTTCTTTTCTTTTTTTTTTAATTTTATTTATTTCTGTTTGTGTATAAATGTACTGTCTGCATGCAAGTCTGTGCACCCGTGTCGTGCAATGCCGCGGAGGTCAGAAGAGGGTTTCGGATTCCCCTGGAGCTGGAGTTCTCCTGGAATTGGAGTCCTAGATGGTTTCTATGTATGAGTGTATTGCCTACATGTATGAAGGTGCGACCATGTCATGCACTGCCCGTAGAGGTCAGAAGAGGGCATCAGATCCCCTGGAACTGGAGCTGTGAGTGGTTGTTAGCCATCATGTGGGTGCTGGGAACCAAATCCAGGTCCTCTGCAAGAGGAGTCAGTGTTCTTAACTGCTGAGCCATCTCTCCAGCCCCCAAAGATGTTCTTGTTTCTTAAAAAATAAAAAGGAAAAACTAGTTTGAAAGCTCCAAGTTACTATGCACACAGAAAGCATTGTTACTGGTGGAAAAAAAATACCCCCCAAAGTGAAATTGCCCAGAGTTAAAAAAGTGTACTAGCAGGGCTGGAGAAATGGCCTAGCGGTTAAGAGCACCAACTGCTCTTGCAGAGGACCCGGGTTTGATCCCCAGCACCCACATGGCGGCCAAGAACCGTTTGAAACTCCAATTCCAGGAGAACTCCAGGTCCAGGGGAATCCGACACCCTCTTCTGACCTCCGCAGCATTACACGACACGGGTGCACAAACTTGCATGCAGCAGTACATTCATACACATACAGAAATAAATAAAATTAATAAAAAAATTTTTTTAAGTATATTAGCAAACATTGATATAAACTGATGAGATGGCTCGTCCAGTAAAGCATCAACTCCTGAAAATGGTCCTCTCATGTCCACATGTGCACCATGGCCTGTACACACACACACACACACAAAGTAAAACAAAATAAACTCAATTCATTTTACAGTTTCCCAGTTCTAAGTAAATATATAAATATAGCCAGGCGTGGTGGCGCACGCCTTTGATCCTAGCACTTGGGAGACAAAAGCAGGCGGATCTTTGTGAGTTCAAGGCCAGCCTGGTCTACAGAGTGAGTTCTAGGCCAGCTGGGGCTACAGAGAGACCCTGTCTCAAAAAGACAAAAAAAATACATAAATATATCTCACAATACATAGCTAAATTATTGGAACTGGATTGCTTCTAGCACTTTCTGTTACTTTCAAGTTCAGCAAACAGGGATTTCAATATTTTTTAATTAAAATAATTTAACATTTTCCTTTGACTATTAAATATAGTAACTAATTTTTTAACTTTGTATTTCCTTCACATTATGAATAATCTGTAATTTGCCTCCCAAGCAAAAGTAAGCTTTACAAGAATCTGAGTGTGGTAAAAAGTATGTTAATCTACCGTAATCCCAAGGACTCAAGGCGCTGAGATGGAGCTGGTGATCCCAGGACTCAAGATGCTGAGATAGAGCCCGTGATCCCAGGACTCAGGATGCTGAGATAGAGCTGGTGATCCCAGCACTCAAGATGGTGAGATGGAGCCTGTGAGCCCAGGACTCAGGATGCTGAGATGGAGCCGGTGATCCCAGCACTCAAGATGCTGAGATGGAGCCCGTGAGCCCAGGACTCAGGATGCTGAGATGGAGCCTGTGATCCCAGGACTCAAGATGCTGAGATGGAGCCCGTGAGCCCAGCACTCAAGATGCTGAGATGGAGCTGGTGATCCCAGCACTCAAGATGCTGAGATGGAGCTGGTGATCCCAGCACTCAAGATGCTGAGATGGAGCTGGTGATCCCAGCTCTTAAGCTGCTGAGATGGAACTGCTGATCCCAGAACTTTTTGGAGAAAAAAAAAAAATTAAAGGGAACAACAGCAACAAAAAGACTTGCTCAAAGAACTTACCCATACAGTAAACTTCTGCATCAAAAAAGTTTAAAAAAAAAAAAAAGACTTGAGAAAAAGATACAAGACAGGACTTAACATGTATGGCAGAATGCATGAGTACAGAGGTAGGGCATGGATGGGGGGGTCAGGCATAAATTTGATTAAGAAATATTGTATGAAATGCAAAAAAAACTCAATAAGAAAATTAAGGAAAAAAAGTCAAAAAAATGTAATTGAGCATTAACATCTCATCATGTAAAAAAAAGTATGTTAATCTAAAACAACATAAACAATGTAAAGGTTCTCAGTTCAGGACACACTTTTCTTCTAACTTATCTATCCTCCCAGACAGTATTTTCTTGTAAGCAAATGAAAGCACTGAGATTTAGAAGCTTCCTCTGACTATAACTTGGGACATATGGTTTTACTTTTACTAAAATTGATCTAGCTCATATAAATATTAACATACTATTTTTTTTTTTTTTTTGGTCTTTTCAAGACAGGGTCTCCCTATAGCCCCAGCTGTCCTGGAACTCACTCTGTAGACCAGGCTGGCCTTGAACTCACAAAGATCCGCCTGCCTCTGCCTCCCGAGTGGTAGGATTAAAGGCGTACGCCACCACGCCCAGCTATTTCTTTTTTTTTTTAAACATACTATTTCTAAAAACAGCGTGGGGCTGGAAAGATGGCTCAGTGGTTAAGAGCAGTTGCTGCTCTTGTATAGAGGACCTGAGGTTGGTTCCCGGCAGCCAGTTCAGATGCCTCATCATCACCTATAATTCCAGTTCCAGGGGATCTGACATCCTCTTCTGATCTCCAAGAGTACCTACATACATGTACACACACACACACACACACACACACACACACAGAAACAAAATATAGTGTAACATATTTACATCACATTTTGATTGTCAAAAGCATAGTATTTAAGTTATAAATGTCTAATGTGAGTATTCTTTTTCTAATTTTTTTTATTTATTCTTGTATGTGTATGAATGTACTTTCTGCATGTAGGTTTGTGCACCCGTGTCATGCAGTGCTTTGGAGGTCAGAAGAGGGCATCGGATTCCCCTGGAACTGGAGTTTAAAAGGGTTCTCAGCCGCCATGTGGGTTCTGGGGATCGAACCCGGGTCCTCTGCAAGGGCAGTCGTTGCTCTTAACCACTAGGCCATCTCTCCAGCCCTAAAGTGAGTATTCTTACATGGAAAAAGCAGACAACCACAGTTCATCTTGTTTGAAAGAAATGGTTGCTTTAAAAATGACTTTTAAAAATATTCTCCTTCTGTTCCACATTGAAGCTTTTCATTTGAACTAAAACTTGCCTAAAGCATGTAAATAAAAAACAGTGGCAGATCTTTCCATGTGATTTGCCAAAGGGGTGTTAAGAAATTTCTCTATGGGGTGTGTATGTGTGTGTGTGTGTGTGTGTGTGTGTGTGTGTGTGTGTGTGTACTGAAAAAAAAAGTGCTAAGTTGCTAAAGGAAATTAAAATGGAGGGGAAAAATTGAATTCTACAGCATCCAGTTTTTAAACAATTTTTCTGAACCCTACATATGAAAGTACACTGAAATGGCGTCTTTTAAATGGAAACATCTACTATACACTCAAGTGAGGGCCTTGAAAGGAGAAAAATTTTAAGGCAGGAAAACTAGTTGTTTGAAGGACTTTTCATAGTGGGGAGGAGAGAGCCTTTGAAATTTTTCTCATATTTTTATTATAAAATCATAATTAAATCATAGACTATTCAGAAAGGAAAGGAAGAGAGGCATGAAGAAAAAAGGGAGAAAAGGAGGAGAGGAAGGAAGGAAGGAAGGAAGGAAGGAAGGAAGGAAGGAAGGAAGGAAGGAAGGAAGGAAGGAAGGAAGGAAGAAAGGAAGAAAGAAAGAAAGAAAGAAAGAAAGAAAGAAAGAAAAAGAAAGAAAGAAAGAAAGAAAGAAAGAAAGAAAGAAAGAAAGAAAGAAAGAAAGAAAGAAAGAAAGAAAGCCCGGTCCAGGACCCAAACAACCACTGTTATCACTTTGGTGAGTTTCCTTTAGTTCTTTGGAAAACAACTGACTCCTAAAGGACTTTCATGTTCCTGAGAAGTGGCTAGAGTTTGGGATGTTAAAGAACAATTGGTATTCATTTATTTTGTTTTTCAAAATCCACAAGAGACGAGGACCTTTGATATTCTGCCTGAGCAACAGGTAAAAGAGGGCCATGTTAGCTAGCCCAGTGGAGGGCTGATAGACCCCTCAGCATTTGAAAGCCCCACAGGCAGCTCCAGCCTTCTAAAATGGAGATGAACTACCTCCAATCCCAAATCTGGCTTCCTCCCTAATCCTCACCAAAGATTATCACCCAATCAATTACCATATTCATTTCATTCAGCCTTTCACACAGGGTTTTGCACTGTGGCCTTACAGAGAGCCATTGTCCCCATGAGAAAAGAAACTGGCCTTCTCTGAATGCATGGCAGGATCCCTGAGCTATGGAGAGATACATGCCAAGTGTCTTCTCTATACCCAGACAATTGTACCACTCTGGTGCTTGCAGCTTGACAAGCTAAGGTCTAGATACCATGGAGAAAGCCTGAGACCAGTTTTCTCTCCAGGCTGAGATGGACACAGAGAGTCAGACAGGACAGAATGAGTGTGGTAACAACCCATGGGACTGGGGATGGCCTGGAAAAATAAAACTAGCCACTTGGGAATTCAGAGCCTTCAAAATAGCCTTATGAGGGTATTGAAAATGAGTCTCAGTATCTTTCCCAAACAACAATAGTGAGGTCTGGGCCAAGGTGACAGCTTACAGGTAAAGGTGCTTGCCTCCAAGCCTGACAACCTGAGCACCACATGGTGGAAGGAAAAAACTCCCGAAAGTTGTTCTCTGACCTCCACAGCAGTGCAGAGGCACATGGGTGTACACACACACACACACACACACACACACACACACGTACGCACACTGAATGAATAAATTAATTGATAAATAAATTAGAAAGTGTAATTTTTAAAATTTTTTTTAAGAAAATTGAGGTTTGCTGATATCCAATCATTACAATCCAAACAACATTAGGACCGGGATTCCAGACATCTAAATCCTGTACGTGCTTGTTGACTGCCTATTTTCAGTAAGCTTTCAACAGGCAATGATATTGGTTAAACATGTCGGGGGAGCTGTATGCTAAAAGTACAGGTGTACAAGGATATCTGCATGAAAATCGCCTTATGTAACCCTATCTTGCATTGAGATTCTTTTTATTATTTTTATTCTATGTGAATGAGTATATTGCCTGCATGTATGTATATAAGTGTACCTGTGACATACAATGCCCTTGGAGGTCAGAAGAGGGTGTTGGATCCTCTAGAACTGGAGTTTTGGAAGGTTGTTAGCCACCATGTGGGTGCTAGAAACCTTGGGAACCAAAGTCAGGTCCTCTGCAAGAGCAGCCTGTCCTCTTAACATCTGAGCCACCAGCCCCTTGCATAGAGATTCTTATTGATGGGTCCAGGAAATTCGTTGCCAAATCCTTATCCTCATCTTTATCTCTTTCCTATTTCCTTACAGAGATTACCCTTTCTCTTGTAAAATTCATTAAGTCCTTAGTTTGTAATGAAATGTACTAAACATTCACAGAGGTCTAAGTACAGGTCATGGACTTTCAGTAGGGAGAAGAGATCACCACACATTGATGGAGCCTGGCCCCAATCTACCATTCTACCTTTGTGTCTAAGGAATGAGGATTCCCAGAACGACCTGCCCATTGACTCTTCTTCCAACTTTCCCTCCTGTCAAGAAAAAAAGAAAAAAAAATTTTTTTTTTTCCTAAAAGGTTGGGGGGAGGTTCATCATGAACCATAGCGATTGTATCTGAGGACTTAGAAAGATTTTTCATACTCACACAATCAGAAATGCTTTCCCATGAAGTTATCTGATCTGCATCTGTTCTCTTAGACAACTGAATATCTACAGCTGTGTCTCAGAAGTCCTTCCTCTGTCCTTAGCTCATAGAATTTATAGTATTTACAGAACAGCTACTGTCATGGTTGACTTCTGTTGTCAACTTGACAAACCTGGAAAAAAGGATCCTCAACTGGGGAATTTCCTCTACGGGATCAGCCTATGGCCATATGTGTAAAGTATTCTCTTTATTGTTGAGCAATATGGGAAGGCCTAGCCCACTATGGGTGGTACTACCCCTGAGCAGGTGGTCCTGGGTTTTATACGGCTGAGTACAGGCCAGAGGAGCAAGTCTGTAAGTTCCTCCATGGTCTCTGCTTCAATTCCTGCCTCCAGGTTCCTGCCTGCTTCGGCTCCTGCCCTGGCTTCCCTCAAGGATGGGTTCTTGTCCGATGTAAGCCAAATAACCCCTTCCCTCCTCAAATTGGTTTTGGTCAGTGTTTTATCATAGCAATAGACAAGCTAACTAATACAGGTGCATAATGCCAGGCTCTGCTAAATGATGGGGGTGGGGGTCTGGAGAGATGGCTTAGTGCTTAAGAGCACTGATTGCTCTTGCAAAGGATCTGAGTTTGGCTCCCATCACCCACATGGTGACTAACAACCATCTATAACTCCAGTTCTTGGGGATCCACCCGCCTTTTTTGACCTCCACAGGCATTGTATAATACAGCTGTACTTAAGGGGCTGGAGAGATGGCCTAGTGGTTAAGAGCACCGACTGCTCTTGCAGAGGACCTGGGTTTGATCCCCAGCACCCACATGGCGGCTGAAAAACGTCTTTAACTCCATTTCCAGGGGAATCCGACACCCTCTTCTGACCTCTGCGGCATTGCATAACACAGGTGCACAAACCTACATGCAGACAGTACATTCATATACATACGAAAATAAATAAAATTTAAAAAAAAAAAAACAGATGTAGAGAAACTAAAATAAATCTTTAAAACAATACAGCTGTGGGGCCTGGAGAGATGGCCTAGCGGTTAAGAGCGCGACCGCTCTTACAGAGGATCCGGGTTCGATCCCCAGCACCCACATGGCGGCTGAGAACTATCTGAAACTCCAATTCCAGGAGAACTCCAGTTCCAGGGGAATCTGACACCCTCTTCTGACCTCCGCGGCATTGCACGACACGGGTGCACAAACTTGCATGCAGACAGTACATTCATACACATACAGAAATAAATAAAATTTAAAAAAATACAGCTGTACTTAAATACATGCAGGCAAAACACTCACATACATAAAATAAACATAAATAAATATATTTTTAATGATTCGCACCTATGAAAAGCTTAATCCTGTCAGAGAGGGAGGCTAGCATTAATCAAATAATAACAGATTTTATTAGAGGAGTCATAGGGTGTTTTGAAGATGTATTTGACAAGCCTGACCAACTAAAGATGAGGACATGTCCCAAAGAAAATGATATATTGGGCCGGGCGTGGTGGCGCATGCCTTTAATCCTAGCACTTGGGAGGCAGAGGCAGGCGGATCTTTGTGAGTTCAAGGCCAGCCTGGTCTACAGAGTGAGTTCAAGACAGCTGGGGCTATAGGGAGACCCTGTTTCAAAAAGACAAAAAAAAAAAAAATGATATATTGAATGAGAGCCAATAGGATGTCCTGGGAGATCTGGAAAGGAGTGAGGGGAAAATCAACATGTTGCAATTTCTGGACCATACAG
Organism: Rhizomys pruinosus; assembly: GCA_009823505.1. NCBI lineage: Eukaryota > Metazoa > Chordata > Mammalia > Rodentia > Spalacidae > Rhizomys > Rhizomys pruinosus. The sequence goes on from VZQC01006589.1 coordinate 2,767,960, forward strand.
GACTATGATGCTTAGTTCATTGTTGGAACTGAGAAAAGGACAGGTGACTAGTTCCAGGCTACAAGGTGGTAGCCAGGTTCCAGAGATTGGCAAGGCCCCCATCAAATGAGCAAGAGAAGCTGGTAAGAAGGTGAAGGCAGGTTGGGCTGAGTTGGGGGTGGGGGTTACGATGGAAAAAGGAGACAGATCAGAAATCAAAACTGAAAAATCCACAGACTTTGGTGAGGTTTGAAACTTGAGAGTGGAGAAAGAGGGGGCCATTAGAAGGGTCCCCACTTTCTGGCTACACAATCGGATGAATGGTAAGGTCTGCACAGAGGTGGGAAACTCTGGGGACAGACCTGTGGGAAGACATGGAGGTACCTTGAACATGTCGGTCTGAGGCTGCTCTGAGACACTAAGAGATGTGAGCTGGATAAAATATTGCTGTTTTATGATCTTAAAAATAGGTCTAGGGGCTGGAGAGATGGCCTAGCGGTTAGGAGCGGCGATGCTCTCGCAGAGGACCTGGGTTCGATCCCCAGCACCCACATGGCAGCCGAGAGCCATCTGAAACTCCAATTCCAGGAGAACTCCAGTTCCAGGGGAATCTGACACCCTCTTCTGACTTCCGCGGCATTGCACGACACGGGTGCACAAACTTGCATGCAGACAGTACATTCATACACATACAGAAATAAATAAAATTAATTAAAAAAATTTTTTAAATAGGTCTAGTCAGCTAATGTATAATCTCTTTCTCCAGAAAAAAAGAATAAAAAAGTAACAGTAATAGTAATTCGGGAGCATTTTGGAAATCAGGCTACCAAAAGCAATTATATTCATGCATCCACGCCCATGTGAATAGCATGTATTGACTAAGTACACACTGTAATTTTTGTGTAGCTGACACAATTTACCTGAAAGCACTGCTTGACTTTCAGGTGTGATGGGAGTGGGATGTGTGTATCTGTGTGTGATCGTGTCTGTGCATCTGTGTCTGTGTGTCTGTATCTGTGTGTCTGTCTATGTATCTCTGTGTATCCATATATGTCTGCATGTCAGCATGTCTGTGAGTCTCTGCATGTGTCTGTATCTGTGTGTCTGTGTCTATGTGTACGCATGTGTCTCTGTGTATGCTTCTATGCATATGCATGTATCTCTGTGTGTCTGTGTGTGTGCCTGTATGTTATGTGTCTGTGTCTATGACTGCCTGTGTCTGTGTGTGTATATGTCTGGTTGCATGTATATGTCTGTGTGTCTATGTGTATATGTATGTATATGTGCCTTTATGTGTGTCTCTGTGTATTTACATATGTGTCTGTATATGTGTATGTTTATACATGTGTTTGCCTTTGTGTGTATGTGTGTGTATCTGTATGTGTAAATATGTTTGTTTATATAGACCTCTGTATGTATTTGTGTATATGTATATATGTGTGTACTTGTGTGTCTGCATGTGCTTGTGTGCATGTGTCTGTGTGTATGTACATGTACACTAAAAGATGGATTCAGGAAATAATGGTAAACATTATTATCTGAGCATACATGTACATAAGCCATGAGCCTTATTCAGATATCAGTATATTTTATTTAATAGGAATGATCTAGTCCAGAGTTTCAAATCCATGAGTTTCATTCATCCCTTTAACTCAGAAGTCAGTACCATTTGCTTATGATGGGATCTTCAAAGCTGTGCTCCTCAAGATGCAGTATCAGAGCAGCCCCACTCAACAGGGCTCTTCCTCACCCATTCATAATCAGCTGGTCTTCACTAACAAACCCCAAGTGGCTTTTATGGGCAACGAGTTGACAGATCATCCCTGACACATTGCAGGAAGGGAACATGCTTGACGCGGTCTTGCCGCCCTTCGGGCAAGTCTCGAGTGCAGGCCTCGGCGTCCAGGCCTGCCAGGCAGCACAGTGCCCTTCCTCTGTAACCAGTCATGATGTATTTGTGAATTTTGATTCCAGAGGCTCATGGAGTGGAATAAATATTAACATTGGACAAAGGTTTACAGACTTTGTGGTCTGTAATTAAGCACTGATGGAGGTGACTGAGGAAAGCAGGCAGGAAGGATCGGCATGAACTCCTCCTCTAAGGAGGATCATGGGCTTTGATACTTAGATGTCTAATGAATGTGATTAGAGTATTTCACTTTAACAACAGGGCACAATGAAAAGTAAAGAGGTGCCAACGTTAGGACAACTACTTTTTTGGCAGGATGGCTTTGACTTTATTTATTCTATTTATTTATTTTGGTTTTTGAGACATGATTTCAATCTACCCCCAGATTATCTGAAACTTGCTATGTATATACCCCATCCTGGCCCTGAATTTGACGCTATTCAAGAGGCTGGGGAGATGGTTCAGTCAGTAAGAGCACATGTTGTACAAGCATGAAGACGTGAGTTCAAATCCCCAGAACCCTTGTAAAAAGCTATACTAGCACGTGGGGTTGAGAGAGACAGACAGGAATCTCTGAGGCTCCACGACCATTTCTCCAAATTCAATAAGCAATCCTGTCTCAAGGGAATATGGCAGAGAGTGGTAGAGCAGGACACCAGTATCCTCTTCTGGCCTCTTTGTGTGCTACACATGTGCATACACCATATACACATGCACACCACCCACATGCACACACACAAACACATAGCTATTCAACAAGACATTGTGCTTTCTGGGGTAGAGACACACACATGCATATAAGCATATATGTATGTCCCAAACACACATATGTGCGGGAATGAGAGAGACTGAAAAATGTCCTAATAGCTATGTTCTAAAAGAACATAGAAAACTGAATAAAAGAATACTATAAAATACTGTGGATTTAGTGGTGCACGCCTTTAATCCTAGCACTTGGGAGGCAGAGGCAGGCAGATCTTTGTGAGTTCAAGGCCATCCTGGTCTACAGAGTGAGTTCCAGGACAGCTGGGGCTACAGGGAGACCCTGTCTCGAAAAGACCAAAAAAATAATAATAATAATGTGGATTTAATAAAAATAAAAATAGACCTTCCAAGGGCTTACAGTGTTCTAGACTAGTATATACAAGACAAGATATTTTATTGGTTCATTTTTAAATGTTGAGGCAAAGTCACTAAAGAGAGAAATAGTTAACACATGCCCTTCAGTGTACCCCAGAGGATGTTTAATTGTCAGATGAATAGTTCGAATCTTTTATGATAACTGACAAGGGTTCGATGATTACATAAGAATAAGGTAAATTCCAGATGGAAACTGGGTGGTGGTGCTGTCTGAAAAAGCTGGGAACAGGTAGTGAGGAGCTGGGGACTGACTGTACAGGAAACTGGGGTGTCAACAAGTGGAGCATCCAGGTCTGTGTCATCCCAGTAAATCATGGAATCCTATTGGATGGTAGGTTTTCATCCTCTTCTTCAAGAACAAGCATGCTCCCAGAGGCACCTCATTTCTATGACTCTCTCCTTGTGCACGTGTGTGCATGTATGCTCATGTGTGTGTGTACACATGCTCATGTATGTGCATGCATGCTCATGTGTGTGTACATATGCCCATGTGTGTGTACCCATGCTCATGTGTGTGGGTCCACTTGCATATGCAGGGATACATGCTCATGTTTGTGCACACACATGCAAGCCAGGACACCCCCTCAGCTGTCATTCCTCAGATGTCATCCGCTTTGGTTTTCTTTATTTTGAGACAGAGTCTCTCACTGGCCTGGAACTCACCAAGTAGTCTAGGCTGTTATCCAACAGGCCCCAGGCCCCAGGATGTCCCCATCTCCACTTCCCATGGGGTTGGGATTACAGTGTACACTACCACATCCAGCTTCTTTAAAACATGACTTCTAGAGAGCAAACTCATATACTTTCTTTCTTTTTTGAGACAGAGTCTCCCTATAGCCCCAGCTGGCCTGGAACTCACTCTGTAGACCAGGCTGGCCTTTAATGCACAGAGATCTGCCCGCCTCTGCCTCCTGAGTGCTAGGATTAAAGGCGAACGCCACCACACCTGGCTTAAAGATAGTTCTTAGCCACCATGTGGGTGCTGGGAATCGAACCCGGGTCCTCTACAAGAGCAGTCGATGCTCTTAACCACTGAGCCATCTCTCCAGCCCTGAAAAACTCATACTTTCAAGACAAGCACTGCACCAACACAGCCATCTCTCCAGCTCCTCATTTCTATGACTCTAAACTACTTCCATCATCACCCTTAGTTTCTGAGTCATGGCAAGGCAAACCAGATTTCCTTTACCTGACCCAGTTAAGGGCTAACACTCTAGATGTGCTAGCCCTCATCCACATCCAACCTCAACTCAAAGGTCACTGACTCAAGCTTTCTTTCACCAAACTCATTCTCATTCTGACCCCTCAATGCTGTTGCAGCAACTTTGCATATTCTTGATGATTTATTTCCTAGAAAGTGATTATCACTCTTATTTGCATGCATTATTGAATGCTGTGTTGTGGTGCCTTGATCCTTGTATGGCCTAGTAGAAAAAGCATGAGAAAGTATTAACATGTGTGAAGTGCATACGTTTTCTGCCTGTCCCAATGTTTCATGATTAAATATTCACAGATTCTACTAAGTGAAGATGAAGGAGGAAAAGGAAGCTGAGGGGGGCGGGGTGGGGGGGAGATAAATGTTCTGGGTCAGAATACACAAATTAAACTAGTTCTGCATTTTTCCGTCTATTACTTTCAGCATAAGATTTGACCTCTCTGATTTGTGTGTGTGGTGTTCTCAACTGGATGACAATGGTAAACAACACTGATCTTACAAAGAATTTGTTATAATTCCTGCATATGGTGTCCCTGGCCCAGAGAAGACATGTTATAAATTACATTTATCAGCAATACCATTCTTTATGGAGAAAAAAGGTTGTTTTGTTACATTATAGGGCAATCTCAAACATTAAGAAGGGTTATTTTTACATGAGAAGAATACAGTTGCCAGTGGCTGAAATGAACTTGAAACTGGCAACAAAAATCAAGAGAATTAGGGTAAGAGTGTAAAGGATACCTACCCGTGACTAAGTCTGTGGCTAGCTGAGGTGCTACGTTCTAGGAAACCCAGCCTTAAAGGCTGCTGTTGAACTAGAACGGAAGTTGCAAAGTTGTGTGGGGGGGGGTCCTCAGCCCATATCTAGCCCCCCCTTTTTTTGTCTTTTTAAAACAGGGTCTCCCTTTAGCCCCAGCTGTCCTGGAACTCACTATGTAGACAAAGCTGGCCTTCAACTCACAGAGATCTGCCTGCCTCTGCCTCCCGAGTGCTGGGATTAAAAGCGTGCACCACCATGCCCAGCAAAACTGAACTCTTAATCAAGCTCTTTTTTTTTTTTTTTTTGGTCATTTTTTGAGACAGGGTCTCCCTGTAGCCCCAGCTGTCCTGGAACTCACTATGTAGACCAGGCTGGCCTTGAACTACCAGAAATATGCTTACCTCTGCCTCCTGAGTGCTGAGATTAAAGGCATGTGCCACCACTCCTAGATAAATTTTTTTTATTCCTTAAAAAATATGAAGTTTGAGGGGCTGGAGAGATGGCCTAGTGGTTAAGAGCTCCAACTGCTCTTGCAGAGGACCAGGGTTCAATCCCCAGCACCCACATGGTGGGCTGAGAACCGTCTTTAACTCCAGTTCCAGGGGAATCTGAAGCCCTCTTCTGACCTCCGCAGCATTGCACAACACGGGTGCACAAACCTACATGCAGACAGTACATTCATACACATAAAAATAAATTAAAAAATATAAAGTTTGAGCCAGGTGTGGTAGGACATACCTTTAATCCCAGCACTCAGGAAGCAGAGGCAGGTGAATCTCTGAGACGCAGGCCAGCTTGGTCTACAAAGCAAGATCCAGGCCAGCTGTGACTATAGGGTGACCCTATCTCAAAAAGATTGAAAAATAAAAGTTCGGGGGCTGGAGAGATGACCCACCACTACCCAAGTTCAGCACCCACATCAGGGGGCTCAAAACCTCCTATAACTCCAATTTCAGGGTGACCTTCTGGTCTCCTTGGGTACCTGCACACATGTCACACACACACAGAGAGAGAGAGAGAGAGAGAGAGAGATTAAAGTTTTAAATTAAAATTTTAAAAATATGGAAATATGGAATTTGGACTGGAGATGTATGTAGCTCAGTGGTAGGGTGTTTGCCTAGTATATGTAAAGCTATCCTGAGTTTGATAACAATCACACACACACACACACACACACACACACACACCAGTGAAATTTCTCATTAAAAATCCAGATCCTAGCTGGGCGTGGTGGTGCACACCTTTAATCCCAGCACTCGGGAGGTAGAGGTAGGTGGATTTCTGTGGGTTCAAGGCCAGCCTGGTCTACAGAGCAAGCTCCAAGACAGCTGGTACTAAAAAGGAGACCCTGCCTCAAAATACCAAAAAAAGGAAAAAACTAAAAAAAAAAAAAAAAAATCCAGATCCTTGAACTTTTTTGAAAAGTCTGACAGCCAAGGTCCCTATATCTGTGTGACAGCAGTCTGACAGAGTTGAAGACAGCCACACCCTTAAGTGGGGCCTGTGCACGCCACCCCATACCCTCCCCCAGGGCTCACCTCTCCTCTAGGAATAGCCTGACTCACTTGATTTGGGAAACATTGCACTAGAAGGATTGAGTGGTTCTGGTTTAGGGAGCTGAAGAACCTACTTTGCCAAGGGCAAAGCTGCTGATAAGACTTACTGAGGGAAGGCTGTAGTCCTCCAGGGCCAAAGGCCCCCAGCCAGATTCCTTTTCTCCTCCCCATTGCCACACACTCAGAGGACTGAGAACACAGGTTTCAACACAGGGAAATGAAGCTTAAGTCGATAACTGTGGGTAGTAAAACATCTGAAATATCATTGCTCTTAGAAAATATGAAAGGCATGGTGTTCCTTCCAGAACAAATCTCAGAAAGATACTCTTGGAATAGAATGAATTGCTGTGTAAAATGTGAAGAAGCATGTGACTTAAAGGAAAGCACTGGGCTCTTCACTCTGACTGTGTCCTGGGACAGGTTCATTCTATGACCTTACTAAGGTAACAAGAATTGCTATGCTAGGACCTCAAAGCACCTCACAAGAGAAAGTGTGGGGGGCCAGGATGGGACATTCAAGGCTGACATGGGTACCTACACACACAGCATCCAAGGCTCCCTGTGGCCAGCAGTCTAAACAGGGCGAACCCAAGGTATCAGGATATTTGTCTCAAGTGCTGTAAGTAGATGCATTGGGGTTGACACACCTGTGGTCTGTTATTTAACCCTTCCAGGCTGTCTCCACCTTAGCTTTCTGACAGACCCATGGATTCCTCCAGAAGACTCAAATTCCTCTACTGAACACCCAGACAAAACCATACAGTGAAAAATATATGCATACCTGTGTGTATGAGAGAGAGAAAGAGAGAAAGAGTGAGAGAGAATAGATATGGATTAAGGAGAGAATCCATTGGGTGTAATATGCTGTGGTAGTTAAATCATTATCTTCTTTGAATTCTTTTAGAAATAAAATAAATATAAAAAGACAAGTAATTTTCTCACCTAATTTGCTTGTGGAACTGATAATTAAGTGTTGCCAGTTGCATCACCAGAGTGAATTTGTGATTCTTGCTGTAGTGGCTCTGCATATTTAAAGAGGAAAAATGTTCTTTCTGGCTCAGTAAAAATACCGTTTTATAACCCTCTCCCTCAGGCAGGCCTGAAGCCTCCATTGCCTGTTTAGGGACCTGCAAGACCTTTTGTCTAAAATATGACAAAGATCAACCTGACACTTAAATGTTCCTGTCAGTCTACCTCTGAGGAACGGGCCCTGACTCAGGAATCTCCAGAAATCCCAGATGTTCTCAGAAAGACCGGCCCCTCTGTGCATCTGCATGCATCTCAATCGTTCTCTCCTCCCAACCCCTTAGAGATCAAAAATCAGTAGAGAAGAACACTAGTAAACAGGGAAAAGCTCCAGCCATGGTGGCTATTTTGGAACACTCAGAACCTCTCGAACAAACTTGAATGAGTCATTAAATTCTTTGTGCCTCAGTTTCCCTCCTCTATGAAAAGAAACAATTACTCATAGGAATTGTATGTGATTGAAATAAATTACTATATCAAAAGTATTTAACATAAGTCTGGAACAGAGTAAAAGTTCTATAAAGTGTAGATAGAGGGTCATCATCGTCAGCAGCCATCAGTATCTATTCTAGATGAGTCCAGAGCTGTGGCATGACAGGATAACCAGAGGGAATTCTTAAAATACACGTTGACAGGTTCCACATTCAATCATATAGGACTCCCAGGTGGAGTCCTGCTGTGGCAGTCCCTATGTGAATCAGTGCTCAAAAGACAAACCCAGGAAGCCCAGGGTCCAGGCCTCTATCACAGGCCTTAGAGATTGGGGCTAGGGACAGTGATAGCTCCATAAGGACTCAAGTCAAAAACAGATAAAGGACTTGCTCCCTTGAAGATCTTTTACTTTGGGCCTGAGGAAATGTGATCATCATAACAGTTGTTAGGTCTACGTCCAACCTCTCTCACTTTCGTGGTTCTTTCTGCTTGGTTTCATTTTGCTTTGCTTTCAAGACTGGAGGGCCTCAAATCTGATGTGTAGCCAAGTACAACCTTGAACTTCTGATCTTCCTGCTTCTACTTCATATTCCTGGGGTTATACACACATGCCGCCACATGCACTTCATGCAGTACTGAGGATTGAACCAGAGCTTTGTGCATGCTAGGCAAGCACTCTACCACCCGAGCCGGATTCCCAGTCCCAGAAACTGAATGCCTGATTGTTTAGTATGTACTTATTTTTGCAGCACTGCTACTAGCTGACTTTGGGTGATTGCTCTTGAACAGAGAACAATGATTCTTATCTGGGGGTAGGAGTTCACTCCCCGGATCTAGAGACATGTTTGTTAAAGCAACTAGAGCAGGTAGCTGACTGCAAAAGGTATCCACAGGTAGAGGAAAAAAACACTATTACCACAATACTATTCGAAACCCCACCCTGCCCCAAAGACTTATCTAGCTTCAACCAGTGATAATAGAGAAGTTGAGAACCTGGTTATAGATGGAGGAATCCAGCAGATCAAGCTCCTACCCACCTCAAATGCCCTCAGGCCCCTCTGCATGGCAGCACCCATCTTGTGTGCCCCTTCAAAACCCAGGGATCACCAGTGTTTCCCATTGGCTTGTCAGGCCTCTTTCAGGGCTGGAGACAAAAGCTCTTCCCTCTCTGGGTAGTTGGGAAAAGAAGTGTGCATTTCAGGATGTCTTGAAGGGCAACGACGGCATGGTAGCTTGGTGGTGGCTAAAATCCAGTCTTGCATTGTTCGGTATGTAGCCTGTGTGCTGCATACTAGAGATGGTTCAGCAGTTAAGAGCACTGGCAGTTCTTTTTTTTTTTTTTGGTCTTTTGGAGACAGGGTCTCCCTGTAGCCCCAGCTGTCCTGGAACTCACTCTGTAGACCAGGCTGGCCTTGAACTCACAAAGATCCACCTGCCTCTGCCTCCCAAGTGCTAGGATTAGAGGCGTATGCCACCACGCCCAGCTAAGCACTGGCAGTTCTTACAGAAGTCCCATGTTTCAATCCCAGCACCCACATGGCAGCTAACAATTATCTGTAGCTCCATTTCCAGGGGATCCAACATGTTCTCTGATCTCCATGGGCATTGCACAACATGGGTACACTTACATACATGCAGGCAATACATGCATACACATAAAATAAAAATAATAAAATATTTTTTAATTAAAAAGATGAGTTAATAGGATAGAATCCATAATGCTCTGATGTGTTTAAGAAGATGAAGTCATTAGAAATCAGTGGGAAACTTGTTAAAGAGATGGTGTGTGGACTGATAGCAAAAATGAAGTTAAAGCTAAATTGTTTGAAAAATCAACTAATGACATCAATTCTCCTGCTGCTATTGTTACTATTTAACACCCATCCTAGGCTACACCACCACTAGGAAATACACCTATCCTAGACTATACCACTAGGAAGTACACCTGTGCTGGATAGCTTTAGTGTCAACTTGACACACCTGGGTTGAGGGAGCCTCAATTGGGGAATTGGCTCCATTGGTTTGGCCTGGGGCCACATCCATGGAGTATTGTCTTGATGGTCGAGCAGTATGGGAGGCCCAGCCCACAATGAGTGGTGCCACCCTGGGCAGGTTGTTGTGTACAGTATAAGAAGGCAGGCTGGGCATGAGCCAGGGGAGCAAGCCAGTGAACAGCATTCCTCCATGGCCTGTGCTTCAGCTCCTGCCTCCAGGTTCCTGCCTTGGGCTCCCTGAGTGAGAACTGTGACCCAGGAGATGTAAGCTGAATAAACCCTTTCCTCCCCAAGTTGGTGTTGGTCAGAGTGCTTTGTCACAGCAATGGAAGACAAACTAGAACAACACTTATCCTAGGCTACAGCACCACTAGGAAATACACCTATCCTAGGCTACACCACCACTAGGAAATACACATATCGTAGACTACAACACCATTAAGAAATATACCTATCCTAAACTACACCACCACTAGGAAACACACCTATCCTAGGCTATGGCACTACTAGGAAATACACCTATCCTAGGCTACACCACCACTAGGAAATACACCTATCCTAGGCTACACCACCACTAGGAAATACACCTATCCTAGGCTACATGACCACTAGGAAATACACATATCCTAGGCTATACCACAACTAGGAAATACACATATCTTACATTATACCACCATTAGGAAATACACCTATCCTAGGCTACACCACCACTAGGAAATACACCTATCCTAGGCTACATCACCACTAGGAAATATACCTATCCTAAGCTATACCACCATTAGGAAATACACCTATCCTAGGCTACACCACCACTAGGAAATACACCTATCCTAGGCTATAACATCACTAGGAAATACACCTATCCTAGGCTACACCACAACTAGGATATACACCTATCCTAGGCTATACCACCACTAGGAAATACACCTATCTTAGGTTATACCACCATTAGGAAATACACCTATCCTAAGCTACACCACCATTAGGAAATACACCTATCCTAGGCTATACCACCATTAGTAAATACACCTATTCTAGGCTACACCACCACTAGGAAATACACCTATCCTAGGCTACACCGCCACTAGGAAATACACCTATCCCAGGCTATACCATCACAAGGAAATACACCTATCCTAGGCTATACCACTAGGAAATGCACTTATCCTAGACTATATCACCATTAGGAAATACACCTATTCTTGGCTATACCACCACTAGGAAATACACCTATCCTAGACTATATCACCATTAGGAAATATACCTATTCTTGGCTATACCACCACTAGGAAATACACCTATCCCAGGCTACACCACCATTAGGGAATACGTGTTCCATGCTCAGCTCCAGAAAGGCTTTTACATTTTGAACATAAAAAGAATATTGGGCAACCAGGACTAGTGGCACGTGACTTTATTCCCAGTACTGGGGAAGCAAAGGCAGATCTCTAGGAGTTCAAGGCTATCCCAGTGTAAAGAGCTCCAGGCCAGTCAGGTCTATATAGTGAGACCCTGTCTCAAATTGAAAGAAAGAAAAGAAGAAAGAAAGAAAGAAAGAAAGAAAGGAAGGAAGGAAGGAAGGAAGGAAGGAAGGAAGGAAGGAAGGAAGGAAGGAAGGAAGGAAAAGAAAGAAAGAAAGAAAGAAAGAAAGAAAGAAAGAAAGGAAGGAGAGAGAAAGAAAGAAAGAAAGAAAGAAAGAAAGAAAGAAAGAAGGAAGGAAGGAAGGGAAAAAGAGAGAGAGAAAGAAAGAAAGAAGGAAGGAAGGAAGGAAGGAAGGAAGGAAGAAAGAAAGAAAGAAAGAAAGAAAGAAAGAAAGAAAGAAAGAAAGAAAGAAAGAAAGAAAGAAAGAAAGAAAGAAAGAAAGAAAGAAAGAGAGAGAAAAGAACATTGAGGACTGGAGAGCTGACATGAGGGTGAGTTCCAGTGCTGAGCACCATTGTAAAAGCCAAGCACACCCTTGCATGTGCCTGTAACTGGAGCACTGTTGGGGACAGAGATAGGAGGATTGCTGGGGCTTGCTGGTTGCTAACCTAGCTCTAAGGTCAAAGAGACCCAGAATCAAAAGGGAATAGTGCCGGGCATGGGGGCGCACGCCTTTAATCCTAGCACTCGGGAGGCAGAGGCAGGCGGATCTTTGTGAGTTCAAGGCCAGCCTGGTCTACAGAGTGAGTTCCAGGACAGCTGGGGTTACAGGGAGACCCTGTCTCAAAAAGACCAAAATAAAAAAGGGGGAATAGTGACAGAGCAGAACACCTAAGGTCCTCCTCCAGCCTCCGCACATCCATAGGCTCATACACACACATGCACACACACACACATAGAATAAAGTAAATCTGAAAGTTGTGCGCTGCAGCACCATCATCGATTCTATGTAGCATCCTGGAGAAGGTTTTGACCCATTTCTGGGAGGCCAGCTATTTAATTTCCATCCATGCTTTTGCTTTCCTGGAACCTCATTTTCACCAAATGCTCCAGTGTTTTCTTCTGTGGCTATGAAAAAGGATGGCTGGGGACTCTGACTGAACCATAAGCCAACAGGCATCTGCTCTGATGGTATCAGCATGGAAAAAACAACAACAGGAAACGAAAGAATCATTTGAAGTTGCCATTAAATAAAATGTATGGGGCAGATTATTGAATAAACAACATATCTGTTTGTACTTTGACCACTCAAATTTTGGCTCGCTTTGAAAATGTTCAAAGAGAGCATGCCACCTCAGGGCTGGGCAAAGCTGTGACACAGGGACCTCTGCCAAGTTTGGAAGCCAGTGCACATGGTAGTGGGCTAGCCAGTCTCCTCTGGGATGCTCCCATCTCCCGGCAGAGCATGCACACCTGCTGTCTGCCACACTTTGGAAGAACTGCACCAAAGTTTCCAAGTCTCCTTCTCCAAAGTGTCGAGCCTTTCTTCTCACAGAATGCCCTGCACTGCCTGTGTCCTTTTGTCACTGCTGCTGTTTGTTTGTTTTTTGTTTTTTGTTTTGTTTCGTTTTGTTTTGTTTTGGTCTTTTTGAGACACTGTCTCCCTGTAGCCCCAGCTGTCCTTGAACTCACTCTGTAGACCACGCTGGCCTTAAACTCACAAAGATCCGCCTGCCTCTGCCTCCCAAGTGCTAGGATTAAAGGTGTGCGCCACCAGGCCCGGCTGCTGTTTGTTTTAAAACAGGGTCTCATATAGCCCTGGCTAGTCTCAAACCCTCTGTATAACTAAGAATAACCTTCGACTTCTGATCCTCCTGACTCCACCACCCCTGGGTGCTCCACCCTACACTACCATGCTTAGTGTACATGCAGTGCTGGAGACTGATCCCAGTTTCTTGTGCATGTAAGGCAAGAGCTCTGTCAACTGAGCCTCTCCCCCACCCCCTGCATAATACTCTTAACCATGCTGTATGTACAGTGAGTCTCCTTTTGTGTCCTTAGCATTTTCCCCTGCGTACAATAGTAAGGCTGACAGTGAAAAATACAAGGAATTATGGGATCCAAATTCACTGTAACCATTTTTCATTAATCTTGGTAATATCAACTCTACTCCTTAAGCTGCCATACTCTTGAAGTTAGAGTGGTGTGTGTGTATGTGTGTGTGTGTGTGTGTGTGTGTGTTTCAAATATATAAAGAGAAACCACCACACTCTGCTTGTTACACAGCCACCCTCCTACCACGGTGCTGATTCACTGATAAGCATGGGTTTTATCGCCTCCATTAGTCCCTGTGAGCTGGATCTGAAGAGAGTATCTTTGAGTCTCAACGGCCCACAAATCCCTGCCATGTGCCCCACTGTTATCCACTCTGACAACAATATGGTGAGACTTCCCTGCCTCTGGCCCAGGGCCATCATCATCATGTTCTAGTAGACAGAATAGCAGGGAAAGGTCAAGGGGAGTTCTTATTTTTTGTGAAAGAACTGGGCCTCAACCCAGGACTGGGGAGACAGCTTGGTGGGCAAGAGCACTTGTTCTGCAAGCACGAGGACCTGACTTCAAATCCCAGCACCCACGTAAAGAGCCAGACATACAGGCCAGCAAGATGGATCAGTAGCAGGTAACGGTGTTACTGCCTGGCCCTACCACCTAAATTCAACCCCCCAAACCCATATAAAGGTGAAAGAAGAGAAGCAACTCCACAAAGTTGTTCTCTGACCTCCCTTGCATGCATACTTACACACACACACACACACACACACACACACACACCACAAATAATAATTTTTTTCAATCCTTGCATGGCTGAACATGACTGTAACTTCAGCACTGAAGGGAAGAACAAGCAGATCTCAAGAGTTTCCTGGCCAGGCAGCCTAGCCAAAGATGGCAAGTTTGCAGTTCACGAGAGATCCAGTCTCAAGGAAATAAGAGTGACAGAACAAGACACTTGAGGCCGGGCGTGGTGGCGCACACCTTTAATCCTAGCACTTGGGAGGCAGAGGTAGGAGGATCTTTGTGAGCTCAAGGCCAGCCTGGTCTACAGAGTGAGTTGCAGGACAGCTGGGGCTACAGGGAGACCGTCTCGAAAAGACCAAAAAAAAAAGAAGACACTTGATCCTGTTTTGTCCTCTGCATGGGCATGTATATATATCCATACACCCACATTTATGCAACATAAACACACACATGCGCGCGTGTGCAGGCGCACACACACACACACACGCACACGGGATATTTCCAAACCAGAAAATGCTTCTAACAGCAGGATACTAAGGCTCTAACAATGGCAACTTATAACCTTTTTTTTTTTTAATTTCTGTATATGTATGAATGTACTGTCGGCATGCAAGTTTGTGCACCCGTGTCATGCAATGCCACAGAGGTCAGAAGAGGGCGTTGGATTCCCCTGGAACTGGAGTTCTCCTGGAATTGGAGTTTCAGACGGTTTTCGGCCGCCATGTGGGTGCTGGGGATCAAACCCGGGTCCTCTGTAAGAGCGGTCGGCGCTCTTAACCGTTAGGCCATCTCTCCAGCCCGGCAACTTATAACCTTTATGGTGCATAACAAATCCAATAAAATACTTCTGAAGGTAGAAGATTCACATCATCCCTTCATGAAGAAGGGAGAGCGGCCATTCTATCTGGCTGAGAAAGAGAATGGAAATGAACAGACACTGCTGCTACACAACAAGAAGATCTTTCAAAAATAGCAGGTAAATGTCCAGGACTTATTTGCGAGGACACTGGTAAAGCACATGCCATACAAGCACGAGGACCTGCGGTAAGCCCCCAGAGCATATGTGTAAGAAGCTAGACATGCGCCGGGCGTGGTGGCGCACGCCTTTAATCCTAGCACTTGGGAGGCAGAGGCAGGTGGATCTTTGTGAGTTCAAGGCCAGCCTGGTCTACAGAGTGAGTTCCAGCTGGGGCTACAGAGAGACCCTGTCTCGAAAAAGACTAAAAAAAAAAAAGAAGCTAGACATGGTCTTTTTCTCAACTGCCACCAAGGTGCTCAGTCTCTCTGAGGAGGCTAAGGCTGCTCTGGAATGAGGCCCTCACCTCATCCAGCAACTAGCCCTCAAGGAGAGTCCCTACCGTGGCCTCCATGTCTGAGCTCACCAGCATCTACTCCACCTTCACTATGCACTTTGAGGTGAGTGTCAGGAGGATAAGATCAATCCCTTCACTAAAGCAGCTGGGTCGATACTGAACCTTTTTGGCCTGGCTTCTTTGCAACGGCCCTGGCCAACGTACTTCAACACTGGGAGCCTCATGCACAGCGTAGGAACCAGTGCACCTGCTCCTGCAGCTGGTGCTGCTCCAGCAAGCAGTCTGGCCCCTCTGTTCCCACTGCCCCAGCTAAGAATAAAGTGGAAGAAAAGGAAGCAAAGAAAGAATTTGAGGAGTCTGATGATGACACAGGCTTTGGTCTTTTTTACTAAGCATCTTGTTAGCATGCTCAATAAAAAAGCTGGACTTGGTCTGACAGATTGTGTGGGAGGAGCCGGACATGGTGGTCTGTGCTTGTGATCCCACCACTGGGGAGGTAGACACAGTGGACCCCTTGGGCTTATCGAGCAGCCTGTCTAACCTACTTGGTGAGTACCAAGCCAGTGAAAGACCTGTTTTCAAAAGAACAAGGCTGGAGAGATGGCTCAGCAGTTAAGAGCACTGGCTGCTCTTGAAGAGGACCTGGGTTCAGTTCCTAGGGTTCCCAGCACCTACATGGCAGCTAACAACCATCCAAAATTCCAGTTCCAGGGAATCCAACACCCTCTTCTGACCTCTATGAGCATTGCATGACACGGGTATACTTATATACACCCAAGCAATACACTCATACACATTAAAAATAAAAGTAAATATTTTTTTAAGGATGGATGGCATCTGAGGCACCACAGCTGAGGTTGTCATCTGGCTTCCACATGTACATATACATGCTCACATGTACACACATGTAACTACACAAACATGAGCACACACAGTACACACACGCACAGAAGAAACGCCAAGTCTTTGTCTTTCAATTTTATATTTTTAATTTGAAGAGTTTTTCTCTTTTTAAATTATTTTTTAATAATTTTTAAATTTTATTCATTTTTATGTGTATGAGTGTACTGTCTGCATGTAGGTTGGTGCACCCGTGTCATGCAATGCCGCACAGGTCAGAAGAGGGCATCGGATTCCCCTGGAACTGGAGTTAAAGATGGTTTTCAGCTGCCATGTGAGTGCAGAGGATCGAACCCGGGTCCTTTGCAAGAGCAGTCGGTGCTCTTAACTGCTAGGCCATCTTTCCAGCCCCAAGTTTTTCTCTTTTTAAGTGGAAGAGAAATATCACAAATATAGGATGCAATTAATTAATGAGACAGTCCTTAAAATAACCAAGTGATATAATAGTTTGTCACTTTTAAACACAACCATTTCAGAAGCAACCTAAGTTTCCCTCAACACTTGGTAGATGAGTAGATAATGAAAATGTGGGACATCTACACAATGCAGCAGTAAAGAAAGAGGACATCATGAAATTTGCAGCTAAATGGATGGAACTAGAAGCTGTTATGCTAAGTGAAGTAACACAGTCTCAGAAAAACAAACAATTTATGGCGTCCCTCATTTGTAGATCCTAGCACCAAATCCTTATATGTAAGTCAAGGTGGGTAATTTTTTAGTAAAAATAGTACCACATTGACTGATATTACTATAGAAATAGCTTGAAGTTTATATCTCTATTTTCCTAAGTTCTAAGATTTAGGAGAAAGAATAAATCTCTTCCTTAAAAGTACATTAAAACACACATCAACTTGCTATGTAGTTTAGGAATGTAAAATTATATTTCTTTTTACCTGCATCCAACTTTACTGTTAAAATGTGAATTCTAGCTGGGCGTGGTGGAGCATGCCTTTAATCCTTGCACTTGGGAGGCAGAGGCAGGTGGATCTTTGTGAGTTCAAGGCCAGCCTGGTCTACAGAGTGAGTTCCAGGAGAGCTGGGGCTATGGAGAGACCCTGTCTCAAAAAGACCAAAAAAAAAAAAAAAAAAAAGTCACCAGTCATTCAAAGAGTCAGGCTAAAGAGATGTTCTTAGCAGAACAGTATAAGAAGCAATTGGCTCGCACATATATTTGTGCCAATAAAATTGAATATCTAGATAAGAAGAAAAATTCCTAGAAAAAGTAACTTACCAAACCAGCTTGAGATATAAAGCCCAACTAATTTCAGAGTCATTAAGAAAATTAAATCACTGTCAAAAAATCTTGACCCACACAGATGGTATTCTAGTTTGCTTTCATATTGCTGTGACAAAAGACTCTGACCAATACCCACTTGGGAAGGAAAGGGTTTATTTGTCTTACATCTCCTAGGTCACAGTTCATCACTTAGGGAGCACAAGGCTGGAACTCAGGGCAGGAACCTGGAAGCAGGAGCTGAAGCACAGGCCATGGAGGAACGCTGCTTACTGCCTTGCTCCCCTGACCCATGCATGCTCAGCCTGCTTTCTTATATAATCCAGAACCACCTGCCCAGGGGTGGGACCATTGCCCACAGTGGGGTGGGCCCTCCCACATGACTCAGCAATCAAGAAAATACCCCACAGGCATGGGCACAGGCCAGTCCTATGGAGGCAATTTCCCACTTGGAGCTCCCTCTACCCAGGTGTGTCAAGCTGACACTAAAGCTACCCAGCACACTGCTGCACCCTCCCCCCCAGTCCTACTCCATTGCTACATGATTTTGTGTCCTTTTACTATCCCTTTGCTGCATGTGTTTTTCCAAGTAAAGTGTGTTTCTGACAATAAACTGTTGGATCATGGTGGTTTTTTTAAATATCTTTGTGTGTGCATGTATATCTGTGTATGATCTAGGTACATATTTGTGTGAGTGTGTGAATTCCACAGCACAGAACTTTAGGTCAGAACCCAAATTTGGGTGTCAATCTTTACCTTCCACCATGTTTGAAACAGAGTCTCTGTGATGTTAGCCATGAACTAGGCCACACTACATGGCTGAGAGCTTCCATGGGGTTCTCCTGCCTCCCCTCCATGTCACCACAGGAGCACTGGGATTATAGAAATTCACTACCATGTTTGGCTTTATGTGGGTTCTGGGGCTTGAACTTAGGTCTTTGCTCTTTTACAACAAACACTTTACCCACTGAGCCATCTCCCCAGAGCTGGACATGATTGTTAATACAATCAACTGGCCTGCATATCCCACAGGAACATAACATTGATTCTCTGCTAAGCATAGACTGAATGTGATGTAACCTGTTTCTCTTGAAGTTTCTGTGGCACTGTCCCAGTCCAGCCTTGTAACATCCCGTGCAATGCCCAGTGAGAGGAGAAACGGATGAGTGTATTCCTTATTCAACCATTTCCTGTCTAAAATAGAAACCAAGATAATGACCGACAAAATACTGGGATCACTTTTAACTATGATATAAATCAGCGTGGTGCAAATGACTCTTTTATAGCTATTTTTTACTTCATTAGAGCCTTGTCAGGAAGCATGTTTTTAATAAGTGCCAAATTAAAGCTTCTTTTTTAACCTGTTTGGGTCTCTAATATTCTTCAATTTGAAATATCCAAGGTAATTTGTATTGTCAGATTAAGATACAAAGTATAATTGGAAATTTTTTTTGAGATTTATTTTTTAATTTTGTGTGTGTGTGCGCATGTGTGTTAGAGCACATGTGTGCAGGTGCCCATTGAGGCCAAAAGCAGGGCATCAGATCCCTTGGTTGTAGAGTTATGGGTCATTGTGAGCTGCCATGTGGGTACTGGAAACCAAATTCAGGTCTACTGCAAGATTAGCAAAAGCTCATAACCTCTGAGCTGTCTCTCTAGCCCCAGAAATCTTTTTAGCTATAGAAAAGATATGTCAAAGGATGATATTAATTGTATACAAATATATGATTTCTTAGTTCCATTTTAGTTTTACAATGCTATGATTACTGTTAGGTAATGCTTATATAGTTATTTACAACTGGGTTATTGGCGCTAGCATCCACAGATGAGGGATACCATTCATTGTTTTTCTGGGACTGTATTACTTCACTCTGCATGATATATTCTAGCTCCAGCCATTTATCTGCAAAGCTCATGATGTCATCTTTCTTTACCACTGCATAGAACTCCATTGTGTAGATGTGCCACATTTTCTCTATCCACTTGTCAGTTGAGGGGAACTTAGGTTGGTTCCAGCTCCTTGTTATTGTGAAGAGAGCTGTAATAAACATGGCTGTGCATATATCTCTGCAGTAAGATGAGTCTTGTGGGTATATACCCAGGAGTGGTATGGCTGGGTCAGGTGGCAATTTCATTCCAAGTCTTCCAAGGGTTCTCCACACTGCTTTCCATAAGGGCTGTAACAATTTACATTCCCACCAGCAGTGGATGAGTGTTCCCCTTTCCCCACAACCTCTCCAGCACTTGGTGTCATTTGTTTTCTTGATCCTAGCCAGTCTTATCAGAGTGAGATGATATCTTAAAGTGGTTTTAATTTGCATTTGCTTAATTATTAGTGACGTTGAACATTTTTTAAGATGTTTCTCAGCCATCTCTGATTCCTCACTTGTGAAGTCTCTGTTCAGCTCTTTGCTCCATCTTCTGAGTGATTCATTTGTTTTCTTTCTTCATTTTTTGAGTAGTTTATATATTCTGGAAATTAATGCTTTGTCAGATGTTTCTGCAGTGAAGGTTTCCTCCCATTCTGTGGGTTTTCTCTTCACTTCCTTGATTGTTTCTTTTGATGTACAGAAGCTTTTGAGTTTAATGAAGTCCCATTTGTCAATTGTTGACTTTTTTTTTTTTTACTTATAAAAGGAAGAGTTTGAGCTTACAGTTGATGGTTCCAGGGAATCAGAGTCCATTGTGGTAGGAAGCATGGTGGCCAGGGCTGGAGCAGCAAGCCAAGGGTCACATCTCGCAATGAGCACAGGAAGCAGAGGGAGGGAGAAGCTGGAGACCACAAGGCCTTGTTAAACTTACAAAGCCTGCCCCCAATAACATACTTCCTCCAGCACAGCCACACCTTCTAAGACCTCCAAGAACAGTGCCACCAACTGGAGACAAAATGTCTGAATACTTAAAACCTATGGGGGGACACTCTCATTCAAACCACCACATTCCACTCCCTGGCCCCCATAGGCCATATAAAATGCAAAATGCATTTAGTCCAACCTTAAAATTCCCCATAGTCTTTACCAGTCTCAATTCTATTCAAAAGTCTATCATCCAAAATCTCTTCTGAGACAGAGGCCAATCTCTTAACTGTAAGCTCCTGTGCTTGCCTCAGCTGGTCTCGGGAGATCTCAGATCAATTGTTGACTTTAATTCTTACACAGCTGTTGTCTGATTTAGGAAGTCTTTTCCTAAGCCTATGTCTTATAGGCTGCTGCCAACTTTTTCTTCTATCACCTTCAGAGTTTGGAGTTTCACATTGAGGTCTTTAATCCATCTGGAGTTGACTTTTGCACAGGGTGAGAGGTAGGGGTTTAATTTCATTCTTCTACAAGTAGTGATCCAGTTTTGCCAACACCATTTGCTGAAGATGCTGTCTTTCCTCCATTGTGTCTTCTTGCCCCCCTTGTCAAATATGAGGTGGATGAAATTGTATGTGCTCAACTTTGGATCTTCAGTTTTTTTCTATTGGTCAATAGGTCTGTTTTTGTGCCAGTACCAAGCTGTTTTTATGACTATAGCCCTGTAGTATAGTTTGAAATCTGGTATAGAGATCCCCCTGTACTGGTCTTTTCACTCAGGGTTGCTTTGGCTATTCAGGGTATTTTGTTTTTCCAAATGAAATTAAGGACATTTTTTCCAAGCCTGTGAAGAAACTCCTGGAGATTTTAATTGGGATTGCATTAAATCTATACAAGAATTTGGGTAGAATGGACATTTTTACTATATTAATTTTCCCAATCCTTGAGCATGGGAGGTTTTTCCATCTTCTGATGTCTTCAATTTCCTTCTTCAGGGGTTTAAAATTTTTGTCGTAGAGCTCTTTGGTGTCTTTGGTTAGGTTTGTTCCTAGGTATTTTATTGTTTTTGAAGTTATTGTAAGTGGGAAGGTCTCTTTGAATTCCTTCTTCAGTTGCTTGTTGTTGGTGTAAAGAAAGGCTACTGGTTTTTCTAGGTTACTTTTGTATCCTGCCACTTTGCTGAAGCTCTTAATCATTTCTAGGAGTTTTCTGGTGGAGTTTTTAGCATCCCTTAAGTAAACAATCATATCATCAGCAAAAAGGAATAGCTTGACTTCCTCTTTTCCAATTAGAACTCCTTTAATTTCCTTTTCTTGCCTTATTGCCCTAGCAAGTGTTTCAAGCACTATATTGAAGAGGAGTGGTGAAAGGGGCACCTTGCCAAGTTCCTACCTTTAAAGGGAGTGCTTCTGTCCTCTCCCCATTTAGGATGATATTGGCTATGGGTTTCCTGTATATGGCTTTGATTACATTGAGGAATGATCCCTCCAATCCAATTCCCTCTAGGACTTTAAGCATGAAGGGATGCTGGATTTTATCAAAGGCTTTTTCTGCATCAATTGAGATGATCATGTGGTTTTTTGTTGTTTTTTTTCTAATTTTTATTTATTTTTTATGTGTATGAATGTATTGTCCGCATGCAGGTCTGTGCAGCCATGTCGTGCAATGCCACGGAGGTCAGAAGAGGGTGTCGGATTCCCCTGGAACTGGAGTCAAAGATGGTTTTCAGCCGCCGTGTGGGTGCTGGGGATCGAACCTGGGTCCTCTGCAAGAGCAGTCTGCGCTTTTAACCACTAGGCCACTCTCCAGCCCCAATCGTGTGGTTTTTGTCTTTCAGTCCATTTATATGTTTGATGATATTTATTGATTTTCATATGTTGAACCATCCCTGCATCTCTGGTATGAATCCAACTTGGTCATGATGGATGATCTTCTTGATGTGGGTGTGGCAGCACTACTACACACATGATGCTACATCCCTGCCTTAGATAACTCCCATTTTTTTATTTGTTTTTGGTCTTTTTTGGAACAGGGTCTCCCCATAGCTCTGGTCTTGTCCTAGGAACTCACTCTGTAGACGAGCTGGCCTTGAACTCAAGAGAGCTGCATCTTGCTTCTGCCTCCCAAGTGCTAGGACTACAAGGTGTGTGCCCACCACGTCCAGCTTCTGATAACACTTTTAAACAAACTTGGAAATAGTATCCTCTGAGAAGTAAAACATTAAATATGTTCCTTTTTCTTAATACTAAAAGGAAGGAAATAAGAAAAAAAAAAAAAAAAAAACACCATCCTAGGTCCCTCTCCATTTCACAGAAAGGCTTTCTGTAGCAACCTAACCACTCAAATCTGCAGCATCTTTTTTACTTCAATTTCTCAGAAACCAGTTTGAGAATTTAGACCCTTTGCATTTAGCTAATGTGACTCGTGCTGACTGCACACACACTTCCTGGGAGTAGACCAAAATGAAACCTGCTGAAGAGAATCTGTTGTCAGTAGGAACTCAGGATGACTGATGAGGGAAAACCCATCATCTTTTTGTGTGGTTTCCTCATTTTAACTCCTGGAGAATTCAAATCTCTCGCCTCCCTATACTTCATCTTCTCCATGTGTCTAAATAAGCACACTTAAAAAAAAAAAAAAAAAAAAAAAAAAAAAACAGAGGTATGTAGAACTTGTGAATCTCTTGTCTCCCAATTGGGGTAAAAAAAAAAAAAAAGAAAACACTGAAAACAAGTAAAACGGCAAGGCATGGTGGCAAATACCTTTGATCCCAGCACTCAGAAGGCAGAGGTAGGTAGATTGCTATGACGATTGAAAGACTATAACCTGGTCTCAAAAGAGGTTTCCAGGCCAACTTAAACATCCCTGATCCACGCAAACAATTAAATTGGAACAGATACAAGTGAATTTATTGCTGATATTATTTTTTATGCCATTCCGAACTTCCAAATATTTCTAAATATTATTTAACATTCGCATGCTCTCCTGCTATTGAAACTGTGACTTGATCGATCTCCATTCAGCTGGCAATGTAGTAACTTTTAGTAATTCTGACTTCCTCCTAGGCATAGTGATGGATGTAAAAGTTCAATGGTAAGTAAACTAAACAGCTATTGTCCTTATGGGGATTTTCAAAATATCTTTTTCCCCCCTTTGGTCTTTTTGAAATGGTCTCCCTGTAGCTCAGAAGGCCTGGAACTTACTATGTAGACCAGGCTGGCCTTGAAGTAACAGATATCCACCTGCCTCTGCCTCCTGAGTGCTGGGATTAAAGGTGTGTGCCACCAGGCCCAGCTCAAAATATCTTATAAATTGATATTAACCTGCCAGGGTTCTATGCCATACCATAAGTGCGATCACATAAGCATCTTCCAAAATCAGAACCATTTGTTTGGTACCAAGGGGAGTATATAAGAACCGTCTTTGCGTGGTGGCGCACGCCTTTAATCCTAGCACTTGGGAGGCAGAGGCAGGCAGATCTTTGTGAGTTCAAGGCCAGCCTGGTCTACAGAGTGAGTTCCAGGACAGCTGGGGCTACAGGGAGACCGTCTCGAAAAGACCAAAAAAAAGAACCGTCTTTAACTCCAGTTCCAGGAGAATCCAACACCCTCTTCTGACCTCCGTGGCATTGCACGACAACAGGTGCATCAACCTACATGCAGACAGTACATTCATATACATAAAAAATAATAAATAAATAAATTTTTTAAAAAGTAGAAAGGGCCGGGCATGGTGGCGCACGCCTTTAATCCTAGCACTTGGGAGGCAGAGGCAGGCGGATCTTTGTGAGTTCAAGGCCAGCCTGGTCTACAGAGTGAGTTCCAGGACAGCTGGGGCTACAGGGAGACCCTGTCTCAAAAAGGCAAAAATAAATAAATAAATAAATAAATAAATAAATAAATAATAGAAAGGGAGATGGCTCAAAGGTAAAAGCATTTTTTGGTTAGGCAAAATGACCTGAGTACAATCCCTGAGATCTCACGGTGGGTGAAAAGAGATGTCTGAAAGTTATCCCCTGACCTCTACACAGACACACTAAATAAAATAAAAATTATTTTAAAAATTAATGTGGAAGAAAGTAATTGAGGAGGACGTCCCAACATTAAGCTCTGGATTCCACAAGTCCCCACATAGGCACACATACATGCAAGTGTGCACCCACACACAGGAGGAGAGAAAGAGAGAGAGAGAGAGAGACAGAGAGAGAGAGGCAGAGAGAGAGAGAGAGAGACAGAGAGAGAGAGAGAGACCCAGTGTTTCATGTTGGAATTTTTCTCTTTTTAATTTTGATTCTGTTTTTCTGGTCCATCGATGAGCCACAAAATAAAATAATCTCCAAGTTAAAAAAGGACTCTTGGGGGCTGGAGGGCTGGACAGATGGCTCAGTGGTTAAGAGCACCAACTGCTCTTGCAGAGGACCTGGGTTCGATTCCCAGCACCCACATGGTGGCTAGAACCATCTTTAACTCCAGTTTCAGAGGGATCTGACGCCCTCTTCTGACCTCTGCGGCATTGCGGGACACAGGCGCACCAACCTACATGCAGACAGTACACTCATACACATTAAAAAAAAAAAAAGGACTCTTAAACTCCACCTTCATCTAATTCATCCATCACTATCGCCATAATGCAATAGGGAATGAAAACAGATCTCTAAAGATATTTTTAAGATTTTATTTATTTTTATTTTATATGTATATGAGTGCTTGTATGTAAGTGTTCCATGTGTGTGCCTGGCGCTCATGGAGGTCAGAAAAGGCCATCAAATGCCCTAGAGCTGGAGTTATTGATGGCTGTTAGCCACCATGTGGATGCTGGGAATCAAACCTGGGTCCTCTGTAAGAGCAGCAAGTGCTCTTACCCACTGGGCCCTCTCTCCAGCCCCAGAAAACAGCTATTTTTAAAAATTAATTAACACATGGAGTTCTATGCAGCAGTAAAGAAAGACGACATCATGAGCTTTGCAGGAAAATGGCTGGAGCTAGAGGACATCATGCTGAGTGAAGTAACACAGTCCCAGAAAAACAAATGATGAATGGTATCCCTCATCTGTGGATGCTAGTGCCAATTACCTAGTTGTAAGTATTTCTTGTTGCTTATATGCCCCCTGCAGCTTTTGTCCAAAGCAGTTGGGCGTGCTGCATATTGGAAACAAACAAACAACAACAACAAACAACGAAGGGACATGCATATCAGAAGAACTGACTGAAAACAGCGAACTTCTGGCTCAAAACAGTACTTACTCACTTCTTCATGGAGAAATTGAGAAGGCTGAGAAAGAGATGAAAAGCATGTTTGGCAGAGGCATAGCTCTGGTGGAACGCGGTGGCCGCATGATGGAGGGGGAACATGGGTCCTGTACGATTTTGTCTTAAAAAAAATAAAATAAATTATATGGAAAAAATTAATTGAACACATAAGGAGAATAGGGATGTCAATGCACTTGTATTCATGACGAAGTCACGACCTACAACTATTCCTACTGGTATGGATTTTTGCTTTTTTTCTCCCGTCTCGACAACAGGGACACTCGGTCATGACAATGCTCCTTGCTACGATGAAGCGGCGGCTCCGGAAGCACTGAAGACCCTGCGCTTGCTGGGGCTTGCTGCCCCCTCCACGATATCGTTCACCTTATTGACAGCAGCTAGACTCCTGGTCACCGCAAGCGTTGATTTCCTGTGTTGATTTATTCTTGGAAATCCCTTTCCAATTCCCCTTAGTGCTCACTATTGCTCCTTCCGTGCCTCACCAGAGCAGAAGTGGCTGACCAAATCTCTCCCAAGCCGTCGCACGAGCAGACTTCTTTCATGAGAGAAATAACTGAGAAACGAAAAAGCAACCAGGTCTTTTCATATTTTTCGCCCAAAGTAAGTGGTCTAGGTTGTCTTTCCATTGCTGTGACAGAACACTCTTTGACCCCAACAAAAAAAACTTGGGGGCGACGAAAGGGTTCATGTTCAGCTACCAATCTCAAGGGAGAAAATAAGGGAAAGAAAAGGATAAAGGAAAGAAAGAAGAAGACACCACTGGGAGAGGGTCATTCATGCTACATGGTACCAGCCTCATATCAGGAGAGCCAAGGCAGGAACTCGGCAGGAACCTGGAGGCAAGGGACGCTGAAGCACAGGCCATGGCAGGAATGCTGTTCACTTGGCTTGCTTCAGTGCTCACCTTGCCTTACTTATACGGTACACAACTAATCGGATGCCCACAGGGTGGCAACCACCCATAAGTGGCTGGGCACCTCCCACATTGCTCAAAATCAAGACCAAATACTCCCACAGTGTGGCCACAAGGCCAGTCCAATCGAGCCAATTCACCCAATTGAGGTTGGCCCCTCAACCCAGGTGTGTTCAAGTTGACACAAAAGTATCCGCACAATTGACCCCTTGTCATTGGACACCACACAAACAACATCACTATTAAACCACCACCTTTCCAGTGTCCGATTGTAAAATCCATCCCAAGAGTATGATGTTAACATTAATCACACACCTAAGACAGTCACAACCGTAAAAGCCCCACAGTCCTTTAAAAATGCAAAACACTTAAAAGTTTCACAGTCTGATTAAAGCTCTTAACTGTGGGCTGCTGTAAAGATCCAAAACAAAAGTACTGTCTTATTTCAAAGGGAAAGAACAGGCCAACACTCAAAAATATAAAAACTAAAGTCAGCGCAAAGTAGCTCAAGGCTGTGAGACACCTGGGATTCACTCACATATTCTGGGCTCCAATAGGCTTTGGCAGCTCCCTTCTCTGACTCTGCCTCTGGCATCTGCCTCTGGCGACACACAGCTCATCTCAAAGGCCCAGGCGACTCCATTACACACCTACCTGCCCACTGCTCTTGGTGAGTCGTCCCAGGTCCTGGTATCTCCAATAAGCTGGGTCGCTCACTGAAACTGAAAGCAGCCACCTTCACCATGGTCTCTCTGACCTCTCCTGGTGCAAAGCCCAGCTCTCTCCATGACCCCTGCAATCCCTGGGGTCTCCACAGCAAACTGAGTTGCACTTCTCCACCAATGGTCTTTCCCTCTGACTTCACAGTGCCAAGCCTCACCTCTCTCTGTGACCCCTCAAATATCAACACAGAACATATAGAATGACCTTACACAATTACCAAGTTTCTCTACTTCTGTCTTGAGAATTGGAGGATCAGGCTAGGCCCCTTCGGAAGCACAGCTTCATGTGTGCTCCCCTGCTAGAGAAAATTCTTTCCCAGAAGATTTCACCACAGTGATGCTGGTCTGCTTGTTACTACGTACAGCTGATTTTTCAAGCCCCAGCTAACAAGCGATCAATTTGTCCCGTACAACAATAAAATTCACTTCAGAGTTCTGGTCTCTTGTTTACTACAGCATTTTCAGCCCCAGCTAACCAGAACCCACAGATTACACAATCCTGATGATCTATGTTCCCCTTTGAACTAGATGTCCCAGACTGATGTGTGGTGTCTTTGATCTATGGGTTTCATAAGGTGGTATTACTACATATGATTCATAGAGCAGTTGAGAGTGCTTTGTAGCATAACTTGTAACATTATGTGGATGTGTGTGTTGTCTTTTGTGTCTAATGTCTGCTGCATGTGTATGCTGTTTGTGTGTGTGTGCCGCGCGTCGTGTGCGACACGTGCACTGACGTACGTGAGTGTTGTCCCTGTGTTGCTTTCATGTGGAATCCAGAGCAGGGCCTCAGGTGTCTCAGTTGATCATTCTTCCCTGTTCTATTTGTCTGTCGCTTGCTGTGACAAAAACATCTGCACCAAGCAGACCAAGCTGTGGGCGCCGAAAAAGGGTTTATATCTCGAGCGTTACATCTCCCGAGTCAACAGTTCATCACTCATGGAGAAGCACGCACAGCAGGGAACTCCAGAGGGCAGGAACCTGGAGGGCAGGAGCCGAGAGCCATCAGGCCATGGAGGAAAGCTGTCACTATGGTTGCTCCGAGCCCATGAGCTGCTCTTATACAAAAATAACAACACATGCCCAGGGTGGGCACCACCCATAATGGGCTGGGCCTCCCACATTGCCAACAATCAAGACAATACCTGCCACACGATTTGGCCACAGCCATGTTCATGGGCCAAATTTCCCCAGTATTGAGCTCCCGTCAACCCAGGGGTGTCAGGTAAGGTTGACACTAAAGCGTATCCAGCACAGTAAGATTTTCAGTTGTTTTTAACTAAATATTTATTTTCTAATAAGAGAAGGAAGAAGCGTCTTTAAGATTCTTTCTGCATTCCTTTGACTGCTATATATTAGCTAAAGAGACTCATACACACATATCCTTCATCCACTATACCAAAGCTTTAAGATTTTTTTAAATATATGTTTGTGTCTATGTGTATGTTTATGACGGCGGCATAGTGCATATGTGTGTGTAGGTCCCATATTGATAGGCCATTAGAAGAGGCATCAGAATCTCCTAGAGCTGGAGTTACAGGGGATTGTGAGTAAAGCCTGACATGGAAACTGGAAACTTTAATTCAGGTCTTCTTATAAGCGCAACAAGCACTCGTCATCACCTGCTGAGCATCTCTCTGGCCCCATATTTCTTTTTTTTTTTTTTTTTTTTTTTTTTTGGTCTTTTCGAGACAAGGTCTCCCTGTAGCCCCAGCTGTCCTGGAACTCACTCTGTAGACCAGGCTGGCCTTGAACTCACAAAGATCCGCCTGCCTCTGCCTCCCAAGTGCTAAGATTAAAGGCGTGCGCCACCACGCCCGGCTTCATATTTCTTTTTTAAAATTATTTGTCTTTTAAAGATTATTTTATTAATTATGTGTACATATGGGGGTAGGGTGTGCACATGAGTATAGTACCTGCAGAGGCCAGAAGAGGGTGTGGGGTCCCCAAGAGCTGGAGTTACAGTTATGTGCCAACCCATGTGGGTGCTGGGAATTGAACTCAGATTCTCTGCAAGAGCAGTACTCTTAACTGTTGAGCCTTCTCTGCAGCCCTAAAAGGGACTTATGGTTCCTTAGTCTGGGAAGCATGCAGACTCAGTGTCCACTGAAGATGTGCTTCCTGGTTGATAGACCTGCTTTTTGAAGTTCTCTCCCGTGACAAGGGAGGCACAGGGGAACTTTCAGAGTCTTTTTGTGTGTGTGTGTGTTTTTGAGACAGGGTCTCCCTTTAGTCCCAGCTGGCCTGGAGCTCACTATGTAGACCACGCTGGCCTTGAACTCACAGAGATCCGCCTGCCTCCCAAGTGCTGGGACTAAAGGCATGGACCACCACACCCGGCTTTCAGGTTTTTTTACAGGGCCAAAATTTCATTCCTGAATGTTCTGACTTTATAATCTAATTAGTGTACAGAGAGCCTGCCTCAAACTCTCTCACATTCAAGAAGCAAGTCCCCAACACAAGGATTTATTCTGATTTTTCTAAAGTTTCCCTTACACGGGCTAAAGCTATTGAGGTGAAATTCCCTATTGGGCCACTGAATTCCTGACAGGAACTCTTAGAAATAAGGATATTGATAACCACACGGAATTCTCTAGTTAATACATAAATATACATTCAACTTTTTTTTTTGGTTTTTTTGAGACAGGTTCTCCCTGTAGCCCCAGCTGCCTGAAACTCACTCTGTAGACCAGGCTAGCCTTGAACTCACAAAGATCCGCCTGCCTCTGCCTCCCGAGTGCTAGGATTAAAGGCATGTGCCACCACACCCGGCTACATTCAACTTTCTAAATGAGAAATTTCTTAGCTTTTCTCCGGGGTTTAAAAAGCCCTCATGATTCAATCAAAATATCTTCTCAGAACAGAAACATCCTGTGTGTTCTCAGCCTTACCAAGCAGCAAACCTCAAAATCTGTCATTTTTTTTTTTCCCACCCTTGAATGGAGAAATTTTGGCTTCCCATTTGTGTTTGTAAATTTCATGACAATCTCTCTGGGGAAATTCACAGAATAAAGAGGAATTGTTTGCCCTGGCAGAGAACAGCTTCTCTACTAGACATGTCTTCAATGTGTTGTTTGCATTTCTTTCCTTACAGTTTCCTTTCCCATATGGAGAGAACATATTTTTCATGCAAACAAAAATATGTTCATATCAATATTTGCTTGAGGTTTTGTCACAGCATCCCTTATTGGCATCTTCCTCACTGCTGTTCAGTAGCAGACGTCAGTATCTACACTGTCAGCAAATGCTCGGGGAATTTTTATTTATTTCAGCAAAATGGTTTTATTGAACTGTCAATAATTAATAGTGTGGTGGCCGTGTTCCTCCTTTTTTGCTCTCTTTCCCTCCTTCCCTCTTCAACAGATGGAGAGAGAGAGAGAGAGATCCTGAAAATTAAAAAAAACACCAGCAGTCTTTTTCTTTTGTTGTTTTTTTCCCCATTTTCATGTGTGTGCATGTGGTGTATATGAGTGTATCCAGGTTTTTGCATATGTGTGGGTACATGTATAGGGGAGTGCACCTGCAAGTGGGACCCTGAGGTTGATCATCCTCAACGATCATCCTTCCACCTCATTCCTTGAGGCAGACCCTCAAAGTCAAACCCAGGGTTCAATGATATGGCTTTCCAGGGATCTCCTGTCTCTGCCTTCAGAAACTAAAATTATAGGTGGGCTACCAAACCTAATACCATGTCCACTAGCATTTACATGAATTCTAGGGGATCTTAACTCTTGCCCTCAAACTTGTATAGCAAGTACTTTAACCAATGAGCCACCTCAGCACTCAGTTTCTTTCTTTTTTTTTATAAGATTTTGTGTGTGTGTGTGTGTGTGTGTGTGTGTGTGTGTGTGTGTACTTGTGTATGGTTACTTGTGTGCAGGTGCCCAGAAATGCCAGAAGAAGGTGTAGGATCCCCTGGACCTGAAGATACAAGTGGTTATGAGTTACCTGATGTGGATACTGGGAATCGAACAGCAAGCACCCTTAGCTAAGAGCCCAAGTTCTTGGTTTCTTAAGACAAGGTCTTATTATGGATGCATATTAAGCTAGCATCAAACTCAAGATTCTCTGTCTCTGCCTTCTAAGTGCTGGGATGACAGATCACCTATCTCAAAAATTAATTAATTAATTAATTAATTGGACTGGGAAATAGCTTAGTTGATAAAGTGCTCACCTTGGAAACAGGAGAACCCAAGTTAAATCCCCAGAACCCATGTAAAAAGTCAGGTGTGGGGCTGGAGAGATGGCCTAGTGGTTAAGAGTGCCAACTGCTCTTGCAGAGGACCCGGGTTCGAACCCCAGCATCCACATGGCAGCTGAGAACCATCTGTCCATAACTCTAATTCCAGGAGAACTCCAGTTCCAGGGGAATCGACGCCCTCTTCTGACATCCGTGGCATTGCACGACACGGGTGCACAAACCTACATGCAGACAGTACATTCATACAAATAAATAAATAAATAAATAAATAAATAAATAAATAAAATTTTTAAAAAACTCAAATTTAAATTTTTTTTTTTTTTTTGGTCTTTTTGAGACAGGGTCTCCCTGTAGCTCTGGCTCTCCTGGAACTCACTCTGTAGACGAGGCTGGNAATATTCATGGGGTAAAATTCTTTTCTATATCATTACTTTACAATCAAATTAAGTAAGTAGCTTCTATTTCCTGAGTCCGAATTCATAAATCTAAGATCTTAGCTAAATTAATAAATTCACACCTGATTTTGGCTGAAAGCCAAATGGGAGCAATTTGGTTTATATTAAATATTTTCAAGTGAATGCTATTAATATTAATGTTAACATTAATAGAATCACATTCATAATGTTAATGAAAGAACAGAGGAGGAAATTCAGCTTGAAAAACCAAAAAGATGATGATGAGCCTCATAGCAATGTATTATAAACACACAGGGAGACATTAAATGCCAGCCAGCCAGTCTGTGCAGAAAACCATTATTTATGACAAGGTCACCTTTGTTATAAGTAGATACTCAGCAATCTTTGAGTTATAGCCTGGTGATGATTTAGAACTCACAAAATCTATTTCCCTCATTTCCAGGCTTTTGAAACTGAAGCCTGGGGATTCAGAATAGAAAAGAAAGAAAGGAAATAATGACTATTATGCATTTTTGATAAAAAGTACATTTCTGTGCCATTCACACACACGACTGAGTCAATCCTCTCTTGGATTTGAAGGTTATGTAGACCTAATCCTAATGTATGCATGAGGAAATTAAGACGTCAGAGAAGAAATTGGAGGTCTTGTCTTCCTTCACGGCCCTGTCTTTCTGGTGAGCAAATATCACTGCTGACTTGCTCAATGCACACGCTTCTGGCATTGGACTCCTACTTCTGCAGTTCCTCCTAGAAATGTTCTTTACCATGACCCGGCAGACACCTTAACTCTGTCACTGCCTCCTTGGAGATGGTCTCCTCATTATTCTCTCCTCAGCTTCCCTGGTTAGCTTTCTTGATGCACTCGGGACACTGAAGAAGGATTGCCTTTTTATTTTCATTGATTTCTCTCAGATTCTTAATCTAATGTTCTGGCATAAGATAAATCAGATAGTTTATGATCTATATTCAAACCTTATCTTCCCCATTCATTACTAATGTAGAACTGGACAAAATACTTAACTTCAATAAGTCTCAATTTCTTATCTGTCAAAGGGCAAGAACATTAGCTCTTACCCCATGAGAGTATTAAGATGATTGAATTAGGTAATAGCTCAGACCAAGTGCTCATGCATGCCAGCTGTCATATATCTGTGGGGCCTACAGTAGAGGATTTATCTCCCCCAGACATAAATAGGGTTGACTTTGGAGCCACTCCATCAACATTTTAGAATACACTTAACCCTATATCTTTTATGAAATGATGAGCTATTGATTTTTCTCTATATATATCCAGCTGGTTTATTATAGTGTAATAGGTTTCTAATTTCTTCTTAGTACGTTTTTTGAGACAGGGACTTCCTGTAGCCTCAGCTGGACTGGAAATTACTGTGTAGATGAAGGTGGCCCAGATCTCATGGAGCTCTGCCTGCCTCTGCCTCTCGGGTGCTGGAATTAAAGGCTTTTGCCATCACATCAGGCCTAGTAGATTTTTAAATGAAAATAAATGATAATAGACTCTAAATATTTAGCATAGCTAAAGATAATGACTATTATCTGAGAGTAATTATTTTATGTATATTCACACATCAAAAAGTACACATAAGAACTTGGAAAAGAAGAGTTGTGGCTGTTGTTTTGGGGCATATTTTCAGTGGTCATCAAATATTCTAGAGAGACTTAAAATATTGGCTATTCAAATTTTTGAAAATTATGTATCTATATAAGATAGGGTCTGTCTTAAGTATCATAATATTTACCTTTTTTATCCTTACCAAACTTAATAAGTTTAAGGAAATTTAAGAAACTATGATACTTTCAAAGTATCATATCTAACTATGTACTTATAAGAGATATGCTGGCATGTTCCTCGGTCAGTATTTTCTGTGTTCTAGCCAGATTCTTCCAGTTTTCAGATTAGTTTAAGCTCTCTTTAATTGGCTACTCAGCTTTGTTTATTTACAACATTTGTATAGGTCTTGTTTTCATCATATGTAAAGCAGAGAAAAGAAATAAACAAATTCGACTTTTTCCGGGCATGGTAATTCATGACTCTAACCCCAGCATTTAGACGGCAGAAGCACAGGGATTACCGGGGAAGGTCAACCCAAGCTACATAGTGAGACCACATATCCATAATTAAATAAATACTACACAAAGACCTACCCCTTATTTTCTGTTTAGTTTGCTCTACTGAAAGTAATGCAATCTTGCTAGACTTAGAGGAATATAATAAATTACCAAGCTATTTAAAAGTTGATTTAGATAAACATTTAAAAATAAGAAGACATTTGAAAATGGAAGTCACATATCTGTTCAAATACAAGGATTGACAAGTCTGAACTGCGAATGCAATCAATTTCTTCTCCAAATTTCAGAAAAAAAGAGTTTCAGGGAGGTTAGTAGAAGACATCAGAAATTATCTCAAACACAATAAAAATATATGAACTAGAATAACTTAGTCAACCCCATTAACATGTGTTTGATCAAACTACTTCTTTCATGTAACATCATTTTTTTTTTTAATTTTTTTATTTATTTCTGTACGTGCATGAATGTACTGTCTGCATGCAAGTCTGTGCACCCGTGTCGTGCAATGCCGCGGAGGTCAGAAGACGGTCTCGGATTCCCCTGGAACTGGAGTTCTCCTGGAATTGGAGTTTCAGACGGTTCTCGGCCGCCATGTGGGTGCTGGGGATCGAACCCGGGTCCTCTGCAAGAGCGGTCGGCGCTCTCAACCGCTAGGCCATCTCTCCAGCCCCTGTGTTTTTCCTTTCTAAGCAAGGCCAAGAGAAAGACTTCTCAGAAGCTGGCCCCAGGACCTGATCAAGCTCTCCCAGGGCAGAAGGAAAATGCCAGAAAAGATCACAAGCTATGACAAGTAAAGAAAATGTTCCAAGCAGCATTACCAAATACGGAAATTAGCCGAAGTCCCGTGAGTGGGTTTTATAATGCCAAGAGCATAGAACTTGCTAAAGGAAAGACTAAAGGCAGCTGCTCAGTGGCCTGTGCCTAGAAATGGAGGCATAAGCGTAGCTCAGCAGAAAGGGGCATGCTCCACGGTAAGGAAAGGAGGGAAAGGTTACAAGAAAACAAAAATCAGTTCTGCAGCCTTGGAACGGTGGGGAAAACACATCCAGAAGGCACCTATTTGGAGGCTGTAAACATTCAGATCCACTCTTAGGCTAAGAGGGTACCATATCAATACGTTTTCTTCCTTCTCTCTGAAAATACACACCAACTCCTAGCCAGACCACCCCCACCTCGGCTGTCCTGATCCCCCACCCACAGCCTCTATACAGGTTTGGGTAAGGAAGAAAGGAAGAGACTTGAAGAAAGCCTAACTCTTTGATCTTTCCAGGGCCAGTGCTGAGCTCCACCCCCCTCTGGGTGCCCATCGCCTCTTCCTGCCCATTGAGGAAGTCCCATTGATCTTTATTTGTGACTTTCCTCTTAGAAAAGGAGAATGAATGTCATTATCAGCATTTTCTGAGTTTCAAACATGAGACCCCCCCCCACAATTTAAATGCTTTGCCACAAACACATGCAACAGATGAATGAACTTCCTGTAGCGCCTTAGCAGCCAACATGGGGCTATTTCAAACCTAGACAAGCTGACCTGTGAAGAGGAATAATTACAGTGAGCAACAAAGAATAAATATAATAAACAATACGTGTATAATCATATAGGATAAATACATTGTATATTATATTTATTATTATACAAGTTTACTTAGCATAAATTAGGTATCTGGAAATATCTCCACCTATATACTTATATTGTCCTGTTCCCAAAAAAAGAAAAGTATTTAAAACAACTTGTAAAAAAAAAAAAAAGAAATATAGGCTGGGCATGGTGACACATGCTTTTTACTCCCAGCACTCGAGAGGCAGAGGCAGGCAGATCTCTGGGAGATCCAGACCATCCCTGTCTCCTTAGGAAGTTCCAGGCTAACTGGGGTTACAGGGAGACCCTGTTCAAACAAGACACTAAAGCCAGGGGTGTTGGTAGACACCTTTAATTCCAGCACTCAGGAGGCAAAGGCAGACGGATCTCTGTGAGTTCAAGGCCAGCCTGGACTACACAGTGAGTTCAATGCCAGCTGGGGCTACAGGGAGACCCTGTTTCAAAAAGAAAAACAACAACAAAAATACAATAAATAAAATACATGAATACAAAGCAAATGGGAAAATTAGATATAGCCTATGTATTTTGCCTATTGTCTTTTTAAAAATTTGTATTGTTTTTCTGTTTACTTTGAGTGCATGTGTACAAGTAGGGCACCAGCACATGCACATGTGCAGGCCAGAGGATAATGTGCAAGAGTGATTTCTCTCCATCCACCATGTGGATCCTGGGAATTGAACTCAGGTTGGCAGGCTTGACCCAGGTCTCTTTACCCACTGAGCCATCCTGCTGGCCTTGTCTATTATTTTTCACAAGTAGAATGCAAATTCTATAAAGAGAAGAAATTTGTCTATTATAATAATGTTATAGCCTAAAATAATAAAAACAGAAACAGGTTAAGTTTCTCTCAGTAGAAAAATTGTGAAAAAAAAATTATGGCAAACTCATATTTGGATGATTTTTTTTTTTTTTTGTCTTTTCAAGACAGGGTCTCCCTGTAACCCCAGCTGTCCTGGAACTCGCTCTGTAGACCAGGATGGCCTTGAACTCACAAAGATCCGCCTGCCTCTGCCTCCCAAGTGCTAGGATTAAAGGTGTGCGCCACCAGGCCCGGCTGGATGATTTTTTTTCACCATTTAAAAGATTAAATTAAGCCGGGCGTGGTGGCGCACGCCTTTAATCCTAGCACTTGGGAGGCAGAGGCGGGCGGATCTTTGTGAGTTCAAGGCCATCCTGGTCTACAGAGCGAGTTCCAGGACAGCTGGAGCTACAGGGAGACCCTGTCTCGAAAAGACTAAAAAATAAAAAAATAAAAGATTAAATTAGCCAGCTGGGCAGTGGTGCATGCCTTTAATCCTAGCACTTTGGAGGCAGAGGCAGACGGATCTTTGTGAGTTCAAGGCCAACCTAGTCTACAGAGCAAGTTCCAGGACAGCTGGGGCTACAGGGAGACCCTGTCTCAAAAAGACAAAAAAAAAAAAAAAAGTTTAAAATAAATCACTGGGTGTGGTGGTACATGCCTTCAATCCCAGCACTCAGGCAGAGGCAGACAGATCTCTGTGAGTTCAAGGACAACCTGGTCTACATAGTGAGTTCCAGGACAGCTGGAGCTACAGGGTGACCCTGTCTCAAAAAGATAATAAATAAATAAATAAATAAATAAATAAATAAATAAATAAATTTTAAATAATTTTAAATTTTAAGTTAAATCTATATCACTAGTGTGAAATATTTTCCAAGAAATAATGTTAAAGAGAAAATCAGTAAGTTGAAGAAAAATACAGAAAAGTGTGGTGTAGCTTAAACCTTAAAAACAAGGGGCTAGGCCAGGCATGATAGCCCATGCCTTTAATTCCAGCACTCATGAGGAAAAATGAGGCAAATCTCTGAGAGATCAAGGCCAGCCTGGTCTACCTAGAGAGTTCAGGCCAGCCGGGGCTGCACGAAGACCATGTCTCAAAACAAACAAACCCCCAAAACAAAGACAGGTTTTGAAAGATGGCTCAGCAGTTCAGAGCATTTGCTGCTCTTGCGGAGGAGTAGAATTCATTCATTCCTAGATCCCACACCAGGCAACTAACAACTGCCTGTACAGCTCCAGGGGATCCAACACTCTCTTCTGGCCTCTGCAGCACTGCATACATGTGCATGTACCCACACACAGATGCACACACACATACACATAACTAAAAACAACAAAAATAAATCTTTAAAAAATATACACTATAGGGGCTGGAGAGATGGCTCAGCAGTTAAGAGCACTGGCTGCTCTTGCAGAGGACCCAGGTTCAATTCCCAGCACCCATGTAGCAGCTGCCAACCATCCTTAACTCCAGTTCCAGGGATCTGATGCCCTCGTCAATCCTCCACAGGCACTGCAGGACATGGGTGCACATACATGCAGGTATAACACTTATACACATAAATAAATAAATAAATAAATAAATAAATAAATAAATAAATAAATCGATTAAAAATACACACTCTAATTCTAATTTTTTACAGTTCCCCAAAAAAGTATATAAATATATTAAGAAAGTTGGGCATGGTGGTGTACACCTTTAATCCCAGCACTTGGGAGGCAGAGGCAGGCAGATCTCTGTGAGTTCAAAGTTAGCCTGGTCTACATAAGGAATTCCAGGACAGCTGGGGCTGCAGGGAGATCCTATCTCAAAAACACACACAAAAAAGAAGAAAGTTGATACAAAGAAAATTCATAACACTGTTTTCATCAAGATAGGAGATTTCAATATGGAGTAGCTAAAGAGTTTGAGTTTATACTGTTTGTCTTTTAATAAGAATTCATTCATTTGCATTATTTATTTATTTATTTACTTTTGGTCTTTTTGAGACAGGGTCTCACTTTATCCTCAGCTGGCCTGGAACTCACTATGTAGACCAGGCTGGCCTTGAACTCAAAGAGATCCTCCTGCCTCTGCCTCCCGAGTGCTGGGATCAAAGATATGGGCCACCACGTCCAGCCCCTTGCATTACATAATTTTTAAAAAGTAAATATATTAGTTTTGTAAATCCTTGCTATATGCGAATATACATATGAGTATGTATCTCACAGTTAGAAAAAAAGTTTATCCTTTTCCAAATGCCATGATTTCCTTTTACTCTATTTCATTGAGGTTTCCTATCTTGAAATATGTGTACATGTGCACATTTGAACATTATGATGTAGTGAATTTTGTTTGGCTTCTGAATGAAATTATTCCCCAGTAAAATATAAATCTCTGTAAAATATATAACTCTGAAAGCAGACTGCAGACTGCTACTGCCCACCTTCCTCTTCCATCCATCCACCCCTGCTGTATCCCGACAGCCTAAGGTCCTTCCAGTGAGCATAACAAGGAAATTCTACATGGCTTTGGCTTCTGTTATAGCTAGCACTACTTAGTTACCTCCTGCTCTTCCTACTCCCTCTAGAACTCTTCTCTCATCACTCGGGTCAACTGTGGGTACTTCTGTGGCACCTGTGGTACCTTGCAATGTTCATGGAAAGGAAAAATTCACACATGAAAAGGAAGAATTATATGTTTGTGAGCTGCCTGATGTGGGTGTTGGGAATCAAACTTTTGTCCTCTGTAAGACCTGTACGTGATCTTAACTGCTGAGCCATCTCTCTAGTCCCTAAAGTCCTTTTCAATCTCGTCACTTGAAATGTCCATGTGACTTCTTTGGACCAATGAAATGTAAACCTACACCAGTTCTGAACAGAAGCTCTACAGCCAGTGCATGGTTCACCATCTCTCTCTTTCCCTCTGTCATAGTGATTGTCAATGCTTCCAATAGAGGTGGCTGCATTAGAGTTATGACACCAAAGCCAAGCCCCAATCTGCACTGGACATCTGGCAGCACTGAAGAGGAAACCATTGTTCTAAGCCATTAAAGTTGAGAAGTTATTTGTTACAGCATAACATCTATTCTGAGGGGTTAGGCTGTGAATCAAGGTTCCTGTCACAGGCAGTTGTCTCATAGCTACTAATCTACCTTCCCTTTACTATGCTTGGTGATGCTGAGCCTGGAGATTCTGCAAATTTCATTTCACCCCTTCCAATTGGCTCCTTTTGGGACTCTGTTAATGAAGTGGAAAGCTAGAAGATGGTGGTGGTGAAGAGTAAAGCACTGTTCCCGCCTGTTTGTCTACTTTTTTGTTAGCAGATGCCAGAAATTGTTCTTTCCTGTGGCTATGACAAACAGATCACTAGATTAAGTTGTCTATTTGTCCATAGCACCCCAAGACCAGCCTCATGTTGTCCCCTCTGAGACACACGACCTGAGCAGCACCACACCTCAGAGGTCTCAGCTCCAAAAAGCACTTCCTTGCCATTCCTGAACTACCAACACACAGAGCACACAGCCTCCAAGCCCTCACCCCACCCACTTGTCCCTTGAAGAGCTGAATCTCAACATCTTAAGTCTTTACCCCCAAGATTCTATGTTCAGTAACTACAAACCTACCTCTTGCTTTCTCTATTGCTACAGTTTATGACAGCTTCTGGGAGCTGCCTACACTCAGTTTCTTCAACTGTTACATGTGGCTTTTCAGCCCTAGAAATCTGTGGAACTAATTCTAGATTATTAACTTCTACCACTAACATAATTGTCACAGCAGTTTTCATTCTATTTGAACCCTGACTACTATACTAAGAAATATTATTAAATGTGAATACGTTTAGTTTTATATGTACCTTTTTTGTTTTTCACTCTATCTTTTCTAATGTTTCTCAAAAAAAAAAAATGAATGGGGGGCGTGGAGAGATGGCTTAGTGTTTAAGAGTTTTGGCTGCTCTTGCAGAGGACCAGGGTTCAATTCCCAGCAACCACATGGTGTCTAACAGCCATCCAAAACTCCAGTTCCAGGGAATCCAACACCATCTTCTGATCTCCCCAGACACCGTGCGACACAGATGCACTTACACACATAAAATAATAAATAAAATTAAAAAATTTTTTATTAAAAAAATTTTTTTTAATTTTATTTATTTTTTTTTATGTGTATGAATGTACTGTCTGCATGTAGGTTTGTGCACCGGTGTCGTGCAATGCCGCGGAGGTCAGAAGAGGGCGTTGGATTCCCCTGGAACTGGAGTTAAAGACGATTCTCAGCCGCCATGTGGGTGCTGGTGATCGAACCCCGGTCCTCTGAAAGAGCAGTCGACGCTCTTAACCACTAGGCCATCTCTCCAGCCCCAAATTTAAAAAATTTTAAAAGGGGGGTGGGACAGAAGTTGGGTCTGGAGAGGTGGCTCAGTTGACAGGCGCACCATGCATTCAAGAGGACCTGAGTTTGAACCCCAGAATCCGCGTGAAGACAGCTGATTGTGGTGGCATAGGCTTCTAATCCCAGTGCTGAGGATGTAGAGACACTGGGAGCACAGGGGCCATTCCTTAATAACAAGGGGGGATTCCAGTTCCTAACCCCTCGAAGCTCATTTGAACTACAATGGGGGGTATGTTTTAGCTCCCTTTGTTGCCAAGCCTACCTGACAGGAGGATCGTCCCCTTTGCTGCCTTCAGTTAGCCGCTGACCACTCTCTGCCTGGTTCCCCATGAGCAAAATCGCACCAATATAATGTGGAGCGGACGTGTGAATTTTAACCAGCATCAGAGGACAGAACAATTAAAAAGTTACTTGCCAGGAAACAGAAGCTGAGAATTCTAACAAGTGGCTTATTAGTGAAGCGTGTCCTGGCTGAAGTATAGAACAGGCTTGTCACTTTTTACCCCCATCCTCTGAAGAGCATTACTGAGGACAAAATGAGTG
The DNA here is from genome assembly GCA_009823505.1 of Rhizomys pruinosus. Lineage (NCBI taxonomy): Eukaryota > Metazoa > Chordata > Mammalia > Rodentia > Spalacidae > Rhizomys > Rhizomys pruinosus. Next base: position 2,809,295 of record VZQC01006589.1, read on the forward strand.
CAGTCCTCCTGGGTCTCCCCTTAAGAGTTTAAAAGCAAAATATTGATTTTTCAGTTACCCTGCTTCAACTCAGCTTGGCTCTCATGATATTTTTATTCCCTTGTAGATTCCTGGGTCCATTTGTTGCCGATTTTAAAAAAGTAAATCACTGGCAAATCTGTGGTGTGCCCATGTAACATTTCTGCACCTAAAAATGTGGTCAATTGACACCTTGAAGGTTTCCAAGCAGCTCTAACTCTTAGTGACATCTCTTGCTGCAGCCTCAGTATGTTCAAAGCAGATAAAGTGGCTAGATTGATTTTAGTTGTATAAAAACCCTTGGTGAAACCTCTCAATGGCCAACTATGCAGTCTCTTGGTGATTTAGAAAGGATTTACTTATGACACAAATGCAAGCCTTCCACTCTTGTCCATTTTCCTTTTCTACTGGGTCCATGATGGATTTCTTGAGACCAACAGCAAAAAACGCTTAGGGAACAAGGGCTGGCCATGGAGTCTTCCCTCATTTGTGTTCTGGAGCACTGGAATTGTGCTTCGTATTGTAATCAATGTTATTATCAATAGAGTCTTGCACCGGCTCAATTAGGGTTCTTAAATTACAGGTGCTACCTTAAAAGGACCATGGAGAATTTGGGTCAGAGGTGTGGTACTAACAGTTTAAAAAAGAGGGTTCTGAGAGCCGGGTATGGTGACACACGCCTTTAGTCCTAGCACTCAGGAGGCAGAGGCAGGTGGATCTCTGTGAGTTCAAGGCCAGCCTGGTCTACAAAGTGAGTTCCAGGCCAGCTGGGGGCTACAGAGAGACCCTGTCTCAAAAAATTCCCCCCCAAAGAAGACAAAAAAGTACAAACGTGGAGGATTGGTTGATATAGCTCAGTGATGGAAACACTTGCCTGACATTCATAAGGCCCTAGGTTCAATCCCTAACACTTCCAGGAGGAAAACAAGAAAAGAAAGTGGGCATAGCTGAGACAGGGGGATGTCTTGGGAACTCTTAGTAATATTGGAGGGGGGGAAATGGCTCATAGCTGTTTTATGAACTTTTCCATTAGCCTAATTATTTAACTAACAACTTGTTTCCTTATTAGGACTAATTTCTAGAAAATACATTTCTCTCATAATCAGTCTCACTGAAATCTTCCTGTATGCCTGGTGTGGAATGAGTCTAGTTTATGGAAAATAGTTCAGAATTTACATATTGATACCTGTATCATATCATAGCTGTAACATAAACATCTACCTGAATTATGATGCCCATAAGCTCATAGAGAAACTAGTGCTACATGAATTAAAGAGATTTCTCTTACTAAAGGGACCATGGTGGTACAAACCTATAATCCCAGTACTCGGGAAGTAGAAGATTAGAAATTCAAAGTCATCCTCAGCTCTGTAGTTCAAGGTCAGCCTGAAATACAGAAAATCTTGTCTCTAAAAAATAAATAGAGGGGCTGGAGAGAGGGCCTAGTAGTTAAGAGCACACCAAATGCTCTTGCAGAGGACTCGGGTTCGGTCCCCACATGGCTGCTGAGAGAACTGTCTTTATTTTATTTTATTTTTATTTTTATTTTTTTTTTTTTGGTCTTTTCAAGACAGGGTCTCCCTGTAGACCCAGCTGTCCTGGAACTCACTCTGTAGACCAGGCTGGCCTTGAACTCACAAAGATCCGCCTGCCTCTGCCTCCCAAGTGCTAGGATTAAAGGCGTGCGCCACCACGCCGGGCGAGAAC